>JAPFFP010096084.1:0-20279 GCA_026153255.1 Solanum medicagineum | reverse complement strand
TCAAGTCAGAGTATTATCAATTTGGAACCTATCTAGGAGTTTCTCTTATCCAACAACAATCACTTATGAGTCAGTGATTGTATAATAATCTCACTAGTGTTGCTATAACCGTTTATTACTTTCTAGGGTAAAGAATGAATCGATCCATAATGGATCCCAATCAACCAAGTCCTCTATTATTTCAGGGACCTATCATGAGGAACACCTGAATTAACAGTTTCTAATCCTCTCCTACGTTTGGTGGAGTAGTCAATGAGTTCAAGTTAGGCTTACTCTTACCCATTTCGGTGTTCGATACTCCTTCAGTACTCAATGCTTATAAGGCAATCATTCTCAATCAACTAGTCTCATTTAGACATTTGTCAACTCAAATCATCACATTTGCTATCAACATTCAGGAAGCAAAAGTGTATTTAAAGCATTTAGGGATTTCATAGGCTCTCTAGGCTCAAATCATACTCATTCATACTCACTTAAATAAAATTTGAAAAAAAAATTCATGCTAGAGGTTCATGTAGTATGGAAAAATCATCTATTTCAAGTATTTAATTCATAAAAATAGTAATTCATGCAAGATTATGTAGAAGTACATTAGGATGTAAGAAAAATCTTGAAGGGACATGCATTGGAGACTCGACTCACTCATATTTCCATCAATTCGGGGTATGGGGCACATGTGTAATGACTCAATACGTTGTACGGCATCGTTAGAGCTTAAAAATATTAACTTTGGGTGTTTTTGGACCAAGGTGACACTTCAAAGGAGACCTCACGGTCCGTGTGAGGTCACACGGCCTGGTGGCCTCTAGTGAGGTGGCACATGGCCTGAAAATTTGGTGTTGGCCCCTAAAGTGGTGATTTTGGCTAAGGCATGTCGCACTTGGACCCCTCGTGCTCCTTGTGACACTTCACGGACCGTATGGTGGCCTTGGCTTGAAATTCACCAATTTTGGGGAAAGTGTAGTTACACGACCACTCACACGACGCGTGTAGTGTGACACTGCCATGAGGCCATTTGTATAGCTTTCGGAATGAAAATATTTCAATGTATAGACTCATCGTCTCGTAACTTTTCATGAGAATTTTTCCAAGTGTGGTGACACGAGCAGTGTCACGGACCATGTGGCCCTTCCGTGAAGTTACTTTCGTAAAATTTTTCTAAGTAAGGAATTTTTGTTCCGGACCTTCGTTGAGCAAAATTTTGTCTAAGTGTTGGTTCATGGGCAAGTACACGGACTGTGTAGTGCCACACAACCCGTGTATCCCTCCTTGAAGTGCTGATGCCCAATTTTTCTACCTATTTCATTAATGGCATTTTCGTAAATATGATTTATTCTAATGGTCTTTTGTGACTTCCTATGCTTCCTAATGACCTAAACTCTATTCAAAATATTAAAATTTATTTCTCTTATTTGAAAGCTCTCTCAAGCCTCTCCTAAAGAAGTCTTGTGGATTACAAACTTGGGAATCAAGGAAAACTCATTTCTCCTTCAAATTTCTCGGGAAACTTCTTCATTTTTCCAAGGTATAAGGGTTTTATCCTTCACTCCTTTCAATCAAGGAGACCCAAACTATTTTCAAATAACTTTGATGAATTCTTAGCTTTCTTTAAATTGGAGTTTTAAATATTGTGATTCCTTAAATTTAAGAAATGTATGGGCTATACTTATCTACTGTCTTCAAATTAATTTAAGCTATATTATGATGGTTTACATTGAATTTATCAAGATATGATTACACATGCCCCTTTCCAAGCTTGATCTATGCATGTGTAGTCTATATTATGTTTTAAAAATGTGAATTTTACTTATGTTTTCACTCGATTCTTATAATGTATTGTTGAATTTAGTTTGAATCTGCATTACCTATGCCATTTCCATCCCATCCATATTATATGCATTCATGAACAATGAATTTTATGAAAATTATGAATTGGGTTAGACACAATTATGTTTAAGTATATGATTTTGACAAGATTCTGGCTATGACAAGAATGTGATCACATATCTGTCTATTGATTATGACTCTTTCAGTATTTTGGGTGCTTGCACCATTTTCTAAATATGAATGAGCTATTCCTATGCATGAATTTATGAATATGAACTATGTTTCGGAAGTTCTATAGGGTAGTGGCTAGACCACGTTGTATGGAGCAGAGTGCTTGCCAGCCAAAACTCTCATATCAAAAAGTGCAAGTCATAAGAATGAGGATGGTGAGATGAATGTATGGGAATACTAGGAGAAACAAGATTAGAAATGAGAATAACCAGGTCAATATGGAAGTGGCATCTGTGATCGATAATATAAGAGAAGTAGGATTGGGATAGTTTAAACATCTAAACAGAAGATACATAGATTTCCCGTGAGGAGGTGCAAGAGGCTAGATATAGCAAGTACACATAGAGGTAGAGGTAGGTCAAAACAATATTAGGGATAGGGTAATTAGATAGGACACGGTGCAACTCCAAATATTGAGGGTATAATAAAAAATAGGAGGATGTAGAAGGCGCATATTATGATAAAAGATTAGTAGGTAGGGAATGGTCTTGATTTTTAATGACCTTAGTTGTACTATTGTAGCATTTTGCTTTTATTCCACCATCACTTATTGATTGTATTTAGATTATTTCATTATTTTTGTGGTTATTATTTCCTTATTAATTTCTTTTTCCTTTTTCATACCTATTTTTTTTT
Organism: Solanum medicagineum; assembly: GCA_026153255.1. NCBI lineage: Eukaryota > Viridiplantae > Streptophyta > Magnoliopsida > Solanales > Solanaceae > Solanum > Solanum medicagineum. The sequence continues at coordinate 17,585 of JAPFFP010096084.1, read as the reverse complement.
ATGTTCTACTAAAGCTAAGAGTCCTTCGAAAATAATCACTTTATTGCCGTAAGATAGGAACGTGATTTGCATATGCTACACCTTCCTCATTTGCGAATTCACTAGATATATAATTTTTTTGATGTTGTAACTTATCTGCGAAAACGTTCAAGTATTATCAAAATTTGAACCAAATATATCAAGTAAAAATATTTTATTATGCGGTTAGGTATAACTTAGCTCATGCATCTAAATAAAATTATGGGGTTTCTGATGTATACCCCAAGTATGTTGTAAATATGTCTGGGTTACAGACGTTAAATCAATTGCTAAATCCTTTTCTATACTATTTTCCTTTGTAACACGAACTGCATATTATATAATGCTCTTGAAATCAGTTTTGAAGTTAACCTTTCAAATCAATCCAAATAAATAAATTCTTTAGAAGAAACTTTGCAATCCACCATAGAACCGCAGCTACAGAAACTTAGGGCCTAAATAGAATTTGGAGGGAAGTATTAAAAATGTCATCGAACTTGACACAAATTATTTATTTCGTCTCAAAGTTATTGATAGGCCTAAAAATACCTTCTAACTTGATGAACTAGGGTTAAACACACCCCTCCCATTTAGTGTGTTGTTCATGCGCTACACGTGATGTGACATACATATGTATATTTATTCAATAAAAAATAAAATAAAAATAATTTATTATTTCTTTAATCAAGAAAAGCTAAAAGTTGTAAAGTTGTTGTATACCTCTTTCTTCTAGAGTTACTGTGTAACTTTATCTTCTTCCCAAAATTTTCTCCATTTCTTCTTCATGAAAATACGATGGTAGCTTTCGGTATAATCCTTTGATTTTCATGAAAATCAAAGGGTTTTAACTTAGAAAACGTTGATTAAAGTATTGGTAAGTATTATCTTAGTTATTTCTTTATTTTATTAGGGTTTTGCTTGCATTTTTGTTAACGATTTGAGACCAATAATTGCTTAGGTATTGCTTGGTTTAGTCCTTAAAGTATGATTTTGTAGGGTTACTAGGTTGTTGAGATTTTAGCTAATTTTTGAAACTTGTTCTCTCTTCTTATGATATGGGGTTTCTAATTTATACATTTTCTAGAATTTGTGATGTAAACGTTACATTTTAGCTTAGCTATAGCAAGATTGTTATTTTTGTTCAATAAGGTTGTTTTGGAGATTCCTTTGAAATGACTATCTTGAAAGATTTTACCTTTTGGGAAACTAATAATTGTTTTGCTAGTGTAAATAATTTATCTTTCTTGATTTGTGTATTGAGATTTTTTAGAATATATATATTGGCTGCAAGAATTTATGTTCATAAAGGGTGTTTCGAACGTTCTTAAATGAAAGAGTTTACCTTTTTGGAGAGTGATTATAGTTGGTGTATAAAATTTATCCGTTCTTCATTTGTGTATATTGAAATTATGTACAACTATTACACAAGTTGTTGAGATTAGTTAGTTACTAATTAACTGGTTCTCTAGTTAGATATCTTTTGTATCAGCTATAAATAGAAAGATATTGTAATGGGTAAACTTGATCGTATTTTCATTTTAAATGGCAGAAAGTTCTTTCTAATGTTCAGTTGCTCCATGTATCACTTTTTCTTAATGTCTTATTCTTAAAATGTTAAAAGTTGTTCATTTTTTTTACTTATTAAACTGTTTCTTAGTGTTTTAATATTTTAAATTGTAGGTTCTATATTGCCTACTACATCATTCAACTTAAGATGGAAAATTGAAGGATTGTTAGTGACTGAAACATGGCCCCCAATATATGTTGAAGATAGGACTGAATACTCATTAACATTGATTTTGAACATTTGTCTATTCCGGAACTGGTAGATATTGCTAAGGAGTTTGGCGTTACTAAGTTAGGAACAACTTATATTGCCTCTAAGGATGATCCTTTGATAAAATTAATAAAGGATGGAGATTTATTAGACCATGATTAGTATTGCATCCCGTGGTATTTGTATAGCTTTTGTATAGGAATTTTATATTGACTTAAGATTAAATAAAGTTAAAGTCGTTTTATGCACTCTAAATAAAATAAGTCATTAATATCCCAAAGTTCGATGAGGCTGCTGACTTGAGGTATTGCTATTGTATATACTTCAAAAAATGGGAATACAATAGACACTACAAGAAACTATGAAAATAGCAATAACTTTTTAGCAACAATTATGTTTTGTTGACGTAGATTAATAAATCACAACAACTTAATTTTGTTGTTAGTATTTCTTTTAATTTTTAACAATAGTAGTTTTATTGTTGCCAAACATTTTAGTGTTGTTGCTACATTCTATTATCAATAATAATTAATATATTATTTTTCAAATATAAAAAAATTGCAACAATATTTTCGAAAGAACCACGATTTTGTTGCTTAACTTTAATAAATGACAACGATTTAATTAATTTATTGCTATTTTAAAAATATTTGGCAACAAATTTTTTTTAATTGTTGCTAGTTTACCTATTTAATAATAATATATTAGGCCCAAAATATTTTTCATTTAATCTTCCGCCAAATTCTTTTTTTTTCCATCAAAACTTTTCAGTTCCCCAAATTTTTTCCGGGTTTCTTTAATTGTTCAACTAGAAATAAGAAAAATATTCTTCTCACAATTCAATCTCATTAGGTGACTTTTCTTTATAATTTAGTCTCTTTTTTATAAAGTTTGGGGAGTTCTTGTGTTTATGAAGTTTGGTAAGTTCTTAGTCTTTTTGATTATTGTAATTTTGTGTTTAATTCATGAATCCTTCATAGACCTTGTTAAGTTTCTTTTTTTTTTGGCAATTTTGAATGCTTTCCAATAAAAGAAGTTCTCCAATTGACTTTGTCACGATCCAAGCCTAGGGCCTAGACGTGACACGGCGAATGGAGAACCCAAAGGGACCCCAAACAAGCCTCTTAACATATCATTACACATCATTGGCCGCGGAAGCAATTAAACAACATAAAGATTAGAAATAAGGGCATAGGGACTAAGGGGAAACTTTCATATCATAAACATCAAGAAACAAGAGAGTCAAGGCTGATAACATAAATAGATAACATGTCCAACAACATCTCTACTACATAGATAAGAGCAGGGGCCAAGACAAGTAACCGGACTCACCCTCATAGTCAAAGTATACAATAAGGAAAGAGAGTAGCAATACATATCATAAGAAAAATAGACCAATTTCCCCGGAATGGAGGACTCACCAACTAGCTTGAGAGATATCATACTAGCCACGTGGAGGAGGAGGATGATCAAACGGTGCTCCGGTTCCTACATGGTAACATCATGTAGGCATAGAGTATGCGTTAGTATATTTGAATGTACTAAGTATGTAGGATGCAATGCAACAAGAGATAGACATCATAATCAAAATGCATAGATATAAGTAATAGATAGCATAATAATAATATGACATATATGATCAATGCTTAAGTAAAACATGCTTACATAGAAAATATTACATGCGTAAGAAGTAACCAAGCTAGATTACCAAGGTACGAACCCCTTTTGTTGGTTGGCAGATATTCTCACCCTACTACCCCTAGTGTCCGGGGTACAAACCCCCCAATATGGTTCCCAAGGTACGAATCCCTTTTGTTGGTTGGTAGATAGTCGCACCCTACTACCCTTGGTGATTGAGGTACTAACCCTTTAACCCGGTTATCAAGGCACTAGCCCCTTGATTGACTATCAAGGTACAAACCCCTCGACATGGTTACCCGGGCTCTTGTCCTCCCGAGTCGAGCATGGTCAAAAACAAGTTCAAACACTATATAGAAAATATCATATACATATGTTCCTTTCATCATCATAGTCATTCAACTCATAAGACATGCATTGGACCTTCAATTCCTTAAGAAACCATAATCGGACATTTTATCAAATACTTGGCGGGTGTGTAGTGCTAGTGTAAAACCATGCAAATTAGGGATGAAATCATGCAAGAAAATCCATTATAAAACCATCAATCAATACTTGGTAAATCCTCAAGCAATATACATCAAACCCCTTCATTAAATCTCACAAGAGATCATAGATTCATAGCTCAAAACATGGTAAAACAGTCACAATTTCATGAAGCTTTAACATAGTTCATAGTCTAGTTCATATTCAAGTTCATACTAGAAAACTCATATGTAAAATCAACTTGGAAACATGCATTTTAGGTAAAAAGGAAGCTTAGGCACCATGGGTAAAAGGACCCAATAGTTGAAACCCACATACCTTGACTTTAGAGAATCACTTGGTGAATTTGAAATGCAGACTTGAAGCTTGAGTGAAATCCTTAAGACCTGGAAGAGGTTTTGGGACTTGATTTTGGAGTGAAATATTTGTCTAAGTGTTTGAATGAGTATTGGGGAATGTCTAGAATGATATGAGGGTGAAATATGGCTTAAGTATAAGTATTTTCACGTATTGGAACACTTAGGCCCAAGATTTTAAAGTCTTGGACTGAGATTAAAAGCTGGCAGCAGAAATACACTCTGGCGTGCCCTGGCCGTGTCGCGCCAGGGGCGCATAGTGCTCACTGGAAATTGCATTTTGTGATTTTCAAATTTTGATACGGTTGCTCTAAAATCGGGGTTAGACCAATTTTTCACTCAATTTGACCCCCTAATAAAGAATACGAGATCGAATTGAAATAATGTACGAATTTTTTAGATATATGGAGATTACGATTCCGGACACTTCCGGGGCATATTTTCGAGCACTTTTTAGGGTCATTTCAATATCTCCCCCTTGGGAGCATTCGTCCCTAAATGTCAAAGAAACGTATATGAGAGACGTAAAACAAGATAATTTCAGCCCACATAGTGATGCAATAATGCATTTTAAACATCATTTCAAAAGTTTCAACATAAGTATAAAAATCATCATGAACTTGCCAATGTAAATATGAATGCAAGTGAATGACATAAGGGATGAAACATAAGACTTGAAATCACATAGGGGACTTAGAATTAGTACGTTAGGCTGGAGTAGAATGAAAGAGATAAGGATATCGCTTTTATATGTCCGCTTTTGACTTCCATGTAGCACTTTCGACTTGTTAGTTCCTCTAAAGGACCTTAACGAAAGCCACCTCCTTGTTCCACAATATTTTCACTTTCCTATCCAAGATCTCTACTAGAACCTCTTCATAAGTCAAGTTGTCCTCAACAACACCCACAACATCCAATGGAGCAATAACATTTGATTCACCTATACATTTCCTCTACATGGACACATGGAACACCGGATGAACCAAATCCATTTCACAGGGCAATTCCAACTCATAAGCTACCTTTGCCAACCCTCTTCTTCACCTTATAAGGACCAACATATCTTGGACTCAACTTACCCTTTTAACCGAAACAAACCACACCCTTCATGGGTGAAACCTTTAGATAGACCTAATCACCAACTTTGAATTCAAGGTGTCTCCTTCTCACATCAACAGAGGATTTTTGACGACTTTGTGCTGTTTTCAACCATTCTCTAATCATCCAAACCTTCTCAAGAGCTTCCATAATAAGATCTAGTCCCAATAAAGCCACCTCTCCAACCTCAAACCACCCAACCGGTGATCTACAATGCCTACCATAGAGGGCCTCAAAATGAGCCATACCAATGCTAGAATGATAGCTATTATTATTGGAAAACTCAATCAATGGAAGATAATTATCCCAACTAGCCGTCAACTCCAATTCACATGCCCTAAGCATATCCTTTAGTGTTTGTATAGTCTTTCGGCTTGGCCATCTGTTTGAGGGTGGAAGGCCGTACTAAGTTTACACTTTGTACTAAGAACCCTTTGGAAAAACCTCCAAAAATGTGAAGTAAATTGAGCACCACGATCTGATATGATGGATAAGGGAACCCCAAGAACCTTACCAACACAGGAATGTACAACCTAGAATAATCTTCAGCCCTATATGTAGTCTTAACCAGTAGAAAATGAGCTGATTTCGTCATCTGATCAACCACAACCCATATGGAATCAAAACCCTTTCTAGTCTTAGGAAACCCAACCACAAAATCCATATTAATCTCTTTCTACTTCCAAATAGGAATCTCTATATCTTAGGTTAGGCCGCCCGACCTTTGATGCTCGGCTTTAACTTATTGGCAACTATAACAATCAGAAACAAATTTAGCAATGTCCTTCTTCATACCTCCCCACCAAAACACATCCCTCAAATCTCTATACATTTTGGTAGAACCGAGTGAATAGAATAGGAAGAATTATGAGCCTCATCAAGAATCCTCTCTCTCAAGCCATCAACACAAGGTACACATAACCTACCTTGGTACCTAAGGGCAACATCTCCTCCTTGGGAGAAAACCTCCACCTTTCCATCACTAACCAAGGCCTTCAATTTTAACAAGGAGGGATCAAGGTCTTGCTTTGCTTTGAACTCATCAAACCAAAAAAGATTTTGATCTATCAACAACCACAACACCATCATTACCAACCTCTTCCAACCTAACCCCCAATCTAGCCAACCAATGGACCTCCCTAGCCACCTTTTTGCCACTACCATCAACATGAGCTAGGCTACCCATAGACACCCTACTCAAAGAATTGGCCACAACATTAGCCTTACCGGAGGTGATAATGCACACTCATGTCATAATCCTTAAGAAGTTCTAACCACCTTCTTTGCTTCAAGTTGAGATCTTTTTGAGTGAACAACTATTGGAGACTCTTATGATCAGTAAACACATCAACATGCACTCCATACAAATAATGAAGCCAAATTTTCAAAGCAAGTACCACGGCGGCTAATTCAAGATCATGAGTAGGATAGCTCTTTCCATGAACTTTGAGTTGCCTAGAAGCATAGGCTATGACCTTACGATTTTGCATCAAAACACAACCCAAACCAACCCGGGAAGTATCACAATACATAACAGACCCTTCTAGCCCTTCCGGAAGAGACAATATAAGAGTGAACACAAGCCTATCTTCCAATGTTTGGAAACTCTTTGCACACTCATCGGTCCGCACAAACTTAGCCTTATCTTGAGTCAATTTAGTCATGGGAGAAGCAATAGAAGAGAATCCATTCACAAACCTCTGATAGTAATCCGCTAAGCCCAAGAAGCTCCTAATATCCGATGGGGTCAATAGACTAGGCCAATTTCTAATCACATCCGTCTTCTTAGGATCCATCTTTATACCATCCCATAACACCACATGACCTAGAAAGGCAACCTCCTTCAACCAAAATTCACACTTTTCATACGTAGCTTACAACTTCTCCTCCTTCAATCTTTGAAGCACTACCCTCAAATGACCCACATCCGCCTCCTCACTATGAGAAATAGATCAAAATATCATCAATGAAAATTACAACAAATGAATCAAGGTAGGGTTTAAAGACCCTATTCATAAGATCTATGAAGATAGTTAGTGTATTGGTCAACCCATAAGACATCACAACAAACTCATAATGCCTATACTTAGTCTGGAAGGCTGTCTTGGGAATATCACACTCCCTCACCTTCACTTGATGATGCCCGGACCGAAGATCAATCTTAGAGAAGTGAACTAGCCCTTTGCAATTAGTCAAACAAATCATCAATCCTTGGAAAAGGATACTTATTCTTTCTAGTGACCCTATTAAGTTGTTAGTAGTCAATACAATTCTAAGGGACCCATTCTTTTTCTTCACAAACAACACCAGTGCACCCTAAGGTGATTGGCTAGGACAAATAAAACTTTTCTCTAACAAATCTCTTAGTTGCTCCTTCAATTCCTTTAACTCCATCGGAGCCATACGATAAGGGGGAATAGAAATGGGTTGAGTATCAGGAAGGAGATCTATGCCAAATCTATCTCCCTTTCGAGAGGAAAATCGAGAAGGTCATTTGGGAAGACATCTAGGAACTCATTTAGAACCGAAACTGACTCTATAGAAGGAACTTTGCCACATCTCTAACCCTCACAAGATGGTAAAGACATCTCTTAGAGATCAACCTACGTGCTTTAATGCAAGAGATGAATCTACCCTTGACAACCCCATCACGACTCTCTCACTCAAGGACGGGTTCATTTGGGAATTGAAAGTTGACCCTATGGGTTCTATAATCAATAGAGGCATACTATGCATGCAACCAATCCATCCCAAGAATGACATCAAAATCAACCATATCCAATCAACAAGATCATAAGGCAATATTTTATGCAAGATATAAATGGGACAATTTCTATAGACCATTCTAGCAATAATAGATACACCAAAAGAAGTAGACACCTCATAAGACTCACACAACAATTAAGGCTCAACATGGAAATTTTTGGTAACAAAAAGGGTAACAAAAGAAAGAGTGGCACCCGGATCAACCAATGCATACACATTAAAATCAAAGACTTTTAACATATCGGTGATGACATCGGGAACCTCCTCAACCCCTTGCCTCCCTTAGAGTGCGTAAAACCAATTGTGCATTAGGGCACCACTTTGTTGACCACCTCTCCCAAAGGAACCACAATTACACCTCGTGGATGAACTTCCTTACCTTGTTGTGATTACAGGGAAATCAATCTTTTGTGACCAACCTCCCCACATCCATAACATGTATTAGTATCTCTCAAACATAGGCCCCCATGACCCCTACCACATTTAGGACACATATTATTAGGAACCACACCACCAACATCTTGGACTCTTGGGAAGTCATTGGCAAGCACCCTATTAGTAGCATGAGAAGACCCTTGGCCTTGATGGAACCAACCATCTTTCCTAGTTTGAAACCTTCTTTTAAAACGGGCCCTCTTGGCTTCATTACCCCTCCTCTTCCTTAATTTCTCCTCCTTCATTTATTCGGCATATGTCATCAAATGGGACAAGTCCATGTCACTAATCAACATAGCCGACTGACATTCCTCACTCACCAAATTAGAGACACCCATCACGAACTTCTTCATCCTAGACCATGGATCAACCACCAATTGAGGAGAATATTTATATAGTTTGTCGAACTTGAGGGCACACTCCCTCACACTTATAAAAAATTATTTCAAGTTTATAAACTCCACCATCTTAGCTTCCCTAAGCTCAAGAACGAAATCGATTAAGAAAAGCCACCTTAAACTCCTCCCATAGTATCACATGATTGTTTCCCTTCTCCCCCTTCCATTGAGTGAACCATATTTATGCCACCCCCTTGAGTTGGTAAGCTGCCAACTCCGCCTTCTCCTCCGACCTCACCCCCATGATGGTCAACACCTTGTAAACCTCGTCAATAAAACTCTTGTGGGTCCTCATCTATCTTTGACCATAGATTTCTGGTGGGTCCATCCTCATGAAATCTCTCACCTGAGATGTCGGAGTAGGAGCATGATGGGCTTGTGCCCCTTAATTGGCTTGATTAGCCACAACTTATACAAGCAATGTGAGAGCATCTCGAAGCTCTCCATGAGCTGGTTGCCCCTCGGGTGTGTGGGCTCTTCATCCTCTTTTGTGAGCCATGATCTAGCATAGCAAAGAACAATCGTTAGGGGGGAAACTTACTCCAACTCTGTAGGACGACTTAGAACATGAAGAAGGGAAACATTTCCTAAAATGTCCCATAGCCTTCTACTCATAGTTGTGGTGCACAACACAACCATGAATAAGGCTCTATTGACGCGGTGTGTTGGACTCTAAGGATCTAACAACCTAGTGCTCTGATACCATATTTTTCGCGACCTAAGCCTAGGGCCTAAACGTGACACGGCGAATGGGGAACCTGAAGGGACCCCAAATAAGCCTCTTAACATATTATTACACATCATTGATTGTGGAAGCAATTAAATAACATAAAGATAAGAAATAAGGGCATAGCGACTAAGGGAAAGCTTTCATATCTTAAACATCAAGAAACAAGAGAGTCAAGGCTCATAGCATAGATACATAACATGTCCACAACACCTTTACTATATAGATAAGAGCGGGGACCAAGACAAGCAACCGGGATCAACCTCATAGTCAAAGTATATAATAAGGAAAGAAGTGGTAATACATCGCATAAGAAACATAGACCAATGTCCTCGGAATAGAGGAATCACCAACTAGCTTGAGAGATATCGTACTAGTCACGTGGAGGAGAAGGATGATCAAATGGTGCTCCGATTCCTACATGGTTACATCATGTAGGCATGAAGTATACATTAGTATGTTTGAATGTACTAAGTATGTAGGATGTCATGCAACAAGATATAGGCATCATAATCAAAATTCATAGACATACGCAATAGATAGCATAATAACAATATGACATGTATGATTAATGATTAAGTAAGCATGCTTACATAGAAGATATTACATATGTAAGAAGAGACCATGCTAGATTACCAAGGTACGAACCCTTTTGGTTGGTTGGCAGATAGTCTCACCCTACCATCTTTTGTGTTGGGGGTACAAACCCCCCGATATGGTTACCAAGGTATGAACCGCTTTGGTTGGTTGGTGGATAGTCGCACCCTACTTTCATAACCCAAGCCTATGGCCTAGATGTGATCGACAAATAGGGAACCCCAAAGAACCCCAAACACTCCTCATAGCATATCATTACACGTCCTTGGTCTCGGAAGAAAGTAGGATGATAATAAGAGATAAGCATAAACAAGGGTAATTGGGACTAAGGATAAACTCCTATATCATAAACATCAAAATTCAATAGAGTCAAGCTCATAGCATAGATATATGACATGTCTAACAACACCTATACTACATATATAAGAGCGGGGGCCAAGACAAAGCAACCGGGCTCACCTTCATAGTCAATACATAAGTCAAAGAGAAAATCATAATAGATAGCAAGAGATCATAAGTAACGTCCCCGAAATAGAGGACTCGCCAATAAGCTTGATATAAGTCGTACTAGCCACGCGGAGGAGAAGGATGATCAAACGGTGCACCGGTTCCTACATGGTGACATCATGTAGCCATAGAATATGTATTAGTATGTTTGAATGTACTAAGTATGTAGGATGCAATGCAACAAGAGGTAGAGATCGTAGGAAAAATGCATAATCATAAGAAATGAATAGCATACTAGCAATATGACATGTATGAATGATGCTTGAAGTAAAATCATGCTTATATAGATCATAATACGAGTGTAAAGAGTGAACATTTTAGTGCAAGCCAAGGGCTACCACCCCCTTGGATAGGTGCAGGAGGTACTAACCCATTCATGAGGTTGATGGAGAACTAACCGCCCATCGAGGTTGACAAAGTACAAGCCCCTCATCAAGGTTGATGGGTACCGACCCCCAACAAGGTTACCCGTGCCTACCACCCCCTAAGCTAGGTGAAAAAGGTACCAACCCCTTGATAGTTTACTCGGGCCTATAATCCGCCGAGGTAGGCTTGGTCATCCGCAACACTATATAGAGATAGTATCATATATATATACACACTCCTTTCATCATCACACACATACATTCCTTTTTATCATCATTGCATCATCATTCTATCATTATTTCATCATCATTTCATCATCATATAGTCATTCATCTCATAAGAAAAACATTGGACATTCAATTCCTCAAGAATCCACAACCGGACATTTATTAAACACTTAGATGGTGTGTAATACTAGTGTAAACCCATGCAATTCAAGAGTGATATTATGCTAGAAAAATCAGTGTAAAGTCATCAAAATAGATGCTTGGTAACATCCTCAAACAATATACATTAGAACCTTTTATCAATTCTCACAATAGACCCTTGCTTCATAGCTCCAAACATAGCAAAACAGTCATAATTTCATAAACCCAACATAATGTGCAATAATTTTCATAATAGATAATACCCATGAATAAATCAACTTTAAATCATGCAATTTAGAGTAGAAAGAACTTAGGTATCATGGGTGAAAGGAACCCATGAGAGAAACCCTCATACCTTAGCTTTGGAGATGAAGTTCGTGAAGATTGGAGATGGAGACTTGTAGTTTTGAAGAAGAACCTTGAAGGAAATCCTTAGTTCCAAATGATGGTTTGAGACTTGAATTTAGGAATGAAAATTTTGGCTAAGTGATTGAGTGAGTATTGGGGAATGTTTAGAATGGTATGAGGGTGAAAAATAGTTAAGTATGGGTATTTTTACGTTGGGGACACTTAGGCCCAAGACTTAAAAGCCTTGGACCGCAAGAAAAATAGTTGGTCAGAATTTACACAGGTCCGCGTCTAGTCCGCGATGTGGACCTATCAAGGAGGACAGATTTACATTGGTACGCGACGACTGCGCATTGCGGCACTGTCGCGGATCAATTTTGGAAATCGAAATTTCGGAAATTTGAAAATGCTAATTGTTTGCTCTAAAATCGGGGTTAGACCTATTGTCCACTTAAAATGACCTCCTAAACAAGAATATGAAGTTGGATTTTTTATATCATGCAGGAATTTTGAGATATATATAAATTACGATTTTGCACTTTCGAGGCACATTTTTGGGCACTTTTTGGGGTCGTTTCAATATATCCCCCTTGGGAACATTCGTCCCTGAATGTCAAAGAAACACATATAAGAGACACAAACATAACACTTTCAGCCCACATAGAGATGCAACAATGCACTTAAACATCATTTCAAAAATTTCATCTTAAATGAAAAAAAATCAACATAGACTTGTCAATTTAAACATGAACATATGCAATGACATGGGGTTGAACATAAGACCTGAGATCATATAATGGGCTTAGATCAATACCTTAGGCTTGAGTGGAGTGGAAAAGGTAAGCATATCACTTTCGCATGTCCACTTTGGCCTCCCAAGTAGCACTCTCAAGTTGTTGATTCCTCTAAAGGACCTTAATGGGCTTTGTTTCTCAGTCTCTTCACTTGCCTATCCAAGATCTGAACCAGAATCTCTTCATATGTCAAATTAGCCTTAACAACTCCCACAACATCAAGAGCTACAATGGCATTTGGATCACCCACACATTTCCTCAACGTGGACACATGGAACACCGGATGCACTAATTCCATCATGCTAGGCAACCTCAATTCATAAGCTATCTTTCCAACCCTTCTCATGACCTAACAAGGACCAACATATCGTGGACTCAACTTGCCCTTTTTACGAAAATGGACCACACCTTTCATGGGTGAAACCTTTAGGTAGACCCAGTCACCAACTTTGAATTTGAGGTTTCTTCTTCTCACATCGGCACAGGACTTTTGGCGGCTTTGGGTTGTCTTCAACCTTTCTCTAATCATCCTAACCTTTTCCAGAGCCTCCATAACTAGATCTGGTACTAATAAAGCTACCTCATCAATCTCAAACCAACCAACCATTGATCTACAACATCTCCTATAAAGAGCCTCAAATGGAGTCATACCAATACTAGAATGATAGCTATTGTTATAGGCAAACTCAATCAACTGGAGATGGTCATCCCAACTACCTTTAAGCTCCAACACACATTCCCTAAGCATATCCCCAAGGTTTTGGATGGTCCTCTCGGCTTGGCCATCTGTTTGAGGGTGGAAGGCCGTAGAAAGCTTAACTCTAGTACCAAGCCAGTTTTGGAAAGATCTCCAAAAATGTAAAGTAAATTGTGCCCCATGGTTCGATATGATGGACAAAGGAACCCCATGCAACCTTACCAAGTCATGAATGTATAACCTAGCCTAATCTTCAGCCCCATATGTGGTCTTAACCGGTAGAAAGTGAGCCAATTTTGTCATCCTATCAACCATAACCCAAATGGAATCAAAACCCTTTCTAGTCTTGGGTAACCCAACCACAAAATCCATATTTAACTCTTCCCACTTCCAAGTAGGAAACTCAATGTCTTGAGTTAGGCCACCAGGCCTCTGATGTTCGTCTTTGACTTGTTGACAAGTACAACAACCGGAAATGAATTTGTCCATTTCCCTCTTCATACCTCCCCACCAATACAAATCCCTCTAGTCTCTATACATTTTGGTGGAACCGGTGTGGATAGCATAAGAAGAGTTATGGGCCTCATCAAGGATCCTTTCTATCAAACCATGAACACATAGTACACACAACCTACCTTGGTACCTAAGGGCACTATCTCCTCCTTGGGAGAAAACCTCCAGCTTGCCTTTTTTCACCAAGGCCTTCAATTCTAATAAAGAGGGATCAAGATCTTGTTTTGCCATCACCTCATCAATCAAAGAAGACTTAGAGCCATCAACAACAACCACACCACTATTACCATCCTCTTCTAACCTAACTCCCAACTTAGCCAACCGATGCACCTCGCTAACTATCTCCTTCTCACTACCATCAACATGAGCTAGGCTACCCATGGACACCCTAATCAAGGCATCCGCCACCACATTTGCCTTACTGGGATGATAATGCACACTCATATCATAGTCCTTAAGAAGTTCTAACCATCTCCTTTGTCTCAAGTTGAGATCCTTTTGAGTGAAGACACATTGGAGGCTCTTATGATCGGTTAACACATCAACATGCACCCCATACAAATAGTGACGCCAAATCTTTAATGCAAACACAACGGCGGCTAATTCAAGATCATAGGTAGGGTAGTTCTTTTCATGAACTTTGAGTTGTCTAAAAGCATAGGCTATGACCTTACCATTTTGCATCAACACACAACCCAAACCAACTCGGGAAGCATCATAATATGCAACAAGTCCCTCAAGCCCATCCGGTAGTGACAATATAGAAGCAGACACAAGCTAATCTTTCAAGGTTTGGCAGCTCCTCTTGCATTCATCGATCTACACAAACTTAACCTTCTTTTGAGTAAATTTTCTCATAGGGGAAGCAATAGAAGAGAACCCATTCACGAACCTCCGATAGTAGCCCACTAGGCCCAAGAAACTCATAATATCTGATGGGGTCAATGGTCTAGGCCAATTTTTAATCATATCGGTCTTCTTAGCAACCTCTCTCAATAAAAATCCACACTTTTCATATTTAGCATACAATTTCTCCTCCCTTAATCTTTGCAAAACAACCATGAAATGAGCCCTATGCTCTTCCTCACCACGAGAATAGATCAAAATGTCATCAATGAAGACCACAACAAAGGAATCAAGGTAGGGTTTGAAGAGCGTATTCATTAGGTCCATGAAGATGGCCGGTGCATTAGTCAACCCAAAGAACATCACAACAAACTCATAATGCCCATATCTAGTTTGGAAGGCCGTATTGGGAATATCACACTCCCTCACCTTCACTTGATAATACCCAAACTGAAGATCAGTTTAAGAGAAATGGCTAGCCACTTGCAATTGGTCAAAATAGTCATTAATCCTTGGAAGAGGATACATATTCTTGATGGTGACCCTATTGAGTTGCTGGTAGTCAATACACATCATAAGGCACCATGCTTCTTTATCACAAACAATACTGGGCACCCCAAGGTGATTAGATAAGTCTGATAAATCCCTTCTCCAAAAAGTCCCTCAATTGTTCCTTCAACTCCTTCAACGTTGCCGAGGCCATACGATAAGGGGGAACAGAGATGGGTTGAGTATCGGGGAGGTGTTCTATGCCAAAATCTATTTCTTTTTCAGGAGGAACACCGGGAAGGTAATTTGGGAAGACATTAAGAAACTCATTTACAACTGGAACCGACTCTATGGGAAGGACTTTAGACTCCACATCCCTAACGCTTGCAAGATGGTAAAGACACCTCTTAGAGATCAACTTACGGGCTTTAATGCAAGATATGAATCTATCCTTGACCACCACACCTTGACTTTCACACTCAAGGACGGGCTCATTTTAAAATTGGAACTTGACCCTACGAGTGCTACAATCAATAGAAGCATAGTAGGCATACAACCAATCCACCTCAAGAATGATTTCAAAATCCACCATGTCTAACTCAACAAGATAATAAGACAAACTTTTCTGCAAAATGTAAATAGGAAAACTTCTATAAACTTTCCTAGCCATAATAGTTGTACCGATAGAAGTAGACACCTCATATGGCTCATGCAACAACTCGAGGTCAACAGGAACTTTTGGGCAGCAAAGGGGGTAACAAAAGAAAGGGTGGTACCCCGATCAATCAATGCATAAACATCAAAGTCAAAGATTTCAACATACTGGTAACAGCATCGGGGCTTCATCAACCCTTTGCCTCCCACGCCAAGTGCAGAACCGGTTATCCCTTGGGGCACCATCTTGTTGGCCACCTCCCCCCAATGGGACCGCATTAGCACCTTGTGGATGAACCTCCTTGCCCTTGTTGCTGTTTCGAGCGCAATCCATAGCCTTATACCCCAACTCCCCACAAACATAACAAGCACCGATATTCTTTAAACATGGGCCACCATGACCCTTAACACACTTCGGACACACATCAATAGGAGCCATACCCCTAAAACCTCGGGCTCTCGGAAGATCGTTTGCAACCCTCTTATCAAATGCATGAGCAGGCCTTTAGCCTTGGCAGAACCAGCCACTCCTTTGGAACTTACCCTCAAAATGGGCCCTCTTGGCCTCATGCCCCCTCCTCTTCCTCAATTTCTCCTCTTCCATTTGCTCGGTGTAGGTCATCAACCGTGACAAGTCTATGTCACTAATCAACATGGCAGACCGGCATTCTTCACTAACAAAGTCGGAAACACCCATCACAAATTTGTTCATCCTAGATCTTGAGTCAGCCACCAAATGTGGAGCATATTTCGAAAGTGGGGTAAACTTGAGGGCATACTCCCTCACACTCATGGACCATTGTCTCAAATTCATAAATTCCACCAACTTAGCCTTCCTAAGCTCAAGAGGGAAGAAACGATTAAAGAGCGCCATTTTGAACTCCTCCCATAGCACCACATAGCCAACCCCCTTCTCTTCCTTCCATTGATTACACCATATTTGAGCTACTCCTTTGAGTTAGTACACCACCAACTCTGCCTTTTCATTCGGCCCAACACCCATGATGGATAAAATTTTGTAGACCTCATCAATGAACTCTTGGAGGTCCTCATTCACTTTTGACCCATGAAGTTCCAGGGGATTCATTCTCATGAAATCTCTCACCTGAGAGGACGGTGTAGGAGCACGAGGGGCTTGGGCCCCTAGGTTGGCTTGATTAGCTACCACTTTGCAAGCAAGGTGAGAGCATCCATAAGTTCTCCATTGGCCGGTTGCTCCTCGGGCATGCAGACTCGTCTTCCCCTAGCATTAGGGATGAACTAGCATAATAAAGAACAATCGTTAGGGGGAAAACTTACCTCAACTCTATAGCATGACTTAGAACATGAAAAAGGGAAACATTTTCTAAAACATCTCATAGCCTCCTACTCATAGTTGTGGTGCACAAAACAACCATGAATAAGACTTTCATCAATGCGGTGTGTTGGACTCTAAGGATCTAACAACCTAGTGCTCTGATACCACCTTTGTCACGACCCAAGCCTAGGGCCTAGATGTGACCAGTGAATGGGGAATTTGAAGGAACCCCAAACAAGCCTCATAGCATATAATTACACGTCCTTGGTCGCGGAAGCAATTAGAATGACAATAAGAGATATGCATAAATAAGGGGAATGGGACTAAGGATAAAATTGTCACGCCCCAAGTCCCGTTAGGGCGGACCGGCACCCGTTGCCGATAAGGCTCGGGAGAACCAACCTATATCT
>JAPFFP010096073.1:0-20280 GCA_026153255.1 Solanum medicagineum | reverse complement strand
TGATAGATTAATAGAACTTGATAGTCCCTTGAGTCTCCATAAATAAACTCTAACAATTTTATCTATTCAATTATTCCCTAATGATGGTTTCTAAGTCCTGAATTGAACAAATTGAAGGTTGATGATAATGAATTGAGAACCTCAAAGAGGTTAAATGTAGTCTTAAAGAAATATTTTCAAATTCCATTGAGTTAATGAATTAATGCCTTAGTCTGAAGGAGACTAAATGATGACAAAGGATGGATGTTAACATTTATGAGTATGTTGAGTATATGGGAGAACTATCGAGTACCGAAATAGGTAAGAGCGTGTCCCGCTCGCACTCATAACTACGTGGCTAGCGTAGGTGAGGATTGACCGTGAGCAACGGATGTTTTCTCAGTCCCAAAAGAGGACTTAATATTATTTCTATTTTGGATCCAATGATGTATGCCTTCTACCCCAGCAAGGTACTGGGTGGATGCCATAACGACATCGCTTCGTTGTACCATCACTAGCTCATAGGTGATGAGTGTAGGTCCGAAAAACTCCCATATGTGATTCCCTCTTGATAGTACTCTTATGTTGATGTGATTGCATGGCTCTTAATGAATGTTGAATGAAATGGTATCTATTTCTTATTCCGAGATGAGATGAACGATTAATGAATTGATGTTTCCATGGACCCTGCTTACCTCGCTTACTTTTACCCTATTTTACATATGATACATTCCACATACTAACGCTCCTTTGGCATTGCATCATTTTATGATGCAGATTCTGTAGACAAAGGACTTCAGCAACCCAATCGTTGAGGTTCAGAGCTCTTATCTTAGACCGTAGTGAGTCCTCCCCTGCATTCGGAGGATGAGTATTTTATTAGCTCTATTACAATACTTTTCTTTTATTGAGGTAACCATGGCCTGTCATGGTACCTTCTTAGAGGATAGCTATAGAGGCTTCATAGACATAGACGGATGAATGTTGATATCAGGATTGTATATTTCCCCTTTCTTTCTATGGAGATAATTTTTTGTACTTGTTATAATAGGGATTGTGATAACCCACTGATAGTTTGTTATTTCTTTTTATCTTCCGTATATGAGTTGAATGAACGAATGCAATGAGACTAAGTGGTCCGCTTGGGGACTAGCAATAGTCTTTGAGTGTCAGTTACGCCTCGGGTACCCTCCTGGGATGTGACAAACTTGTTATCAAAGCACAAGTTCAAGTATCCTAGGGAGTCTATGAAGCCGTGTCTAGTAAAGTCTTGTTTATGTGTGTGTTGTCACAACCACACTTCATAAGCAGGAGGTTATAGGACATTAGGAAAAGTTTTCCTTCTTTCAGATTCTGAATCATACGATAAAGCTATTTCCTAAGAAGTCTATGATGATTCGTGCGATGCTCTAAACCTTTTGACTATATCTAGTCCATGACGTGATAGAGACAGTAATGTTCAAACTCTTACCGATGAAATCCCCGGTGATATAATAATTCGAATGGTAGAGAGATTGCACTAAACTGGAGAGAAGCCGACTAGTGTGGTAAGTTGATTGACTAGAAAGAGTGCAGTATTACTCGTATGAATCGTGCATTTGAGGTAGCTCTAGATTTATCTAGACCCTCTTATTCAAAACTTGCTCCCGATGCTACTCATGAAAGTGTAACCTACGTCTCTAAAGAGTTTAATGTTACCACCTAAGAGTGAGATGTGAGGTCTTATAAACTCTGAGTAGAATTAAACCATCCCGAGGTAGAAGGATGATGATGGAAAGAAAGGGGTGGGATATCAAAAGTGATGGTTGATTAAGGCTTGTAGTTAGAGTTATGTACACCTATTAGGTAAGTAATGGTGATGAGTCGATTTCCCTAAGTTTGAGCAACGAGTGGGGAGTGCCCTATGATGGTATGATGAGGTATAAAGCGAGAGAGGATTAGTGTCAGAATGTGTTAGAACATGTTCAAACTAGAAGGAAGTGTATGTTGATGTGTTGTAGTATTCATACTATTGAGGGTGAAGTGCAGATCTTGAATAGGGAGAAAGAGTACTTTTAATGTGATATGTCTAAATTAGGCTTATAATTGTATGGGAGAGTTCATGAGATTCATAAAGTTATAAACTTAGCCAGATAAGCAGGTATAGTGATTGGGTGAGTGGTACATGAGTTGTGAAGAGGGGATGTGTCAATTGATTACTCGCTATGAGATTTTAGTAGGATTATGTTCCCCAAATTTTTACCTAGTAGTTGTAAGTCGGCATTAGAGAGGTGTGTGATAGATGTACATGTTAGTCCTAGACCCTAAGCTTAAATTTTGAGGAATAGTGTTAAAGAGGAGATAGCATGATGATAGTGATAGTGCTTGTTGTAGATTTGACCTAAGATTCTTGCTATAGTGCGTGTTCAATGATTAATATATTGACTGGCAAGGAGCATGGTGCTAGGAGTAGAGTAGAGGTACCCCTTAGATGGAGATAGTAAATTAAGGGGAAGCACTAAAAAAGAGGAGGCTTAGGAGGTTTAAGATATGTAACCATGATTGTGTACAGATGGGTGAGGCTCTAAGTTGTGATTGCTATGAGAATCTGGATAGTATATTTGAATTGTTGATTTGGAGAAGGCTAATGTAAGTTATCTTTGTCATCACGAGTAGCTAAGTCGATTTGGGGCTTATGGATAGATGATGATGATTTTTCCATGGTAGTCTAAGTCTTATATAGATGAGTTTATGAGAGCACAGAAGTTGAGTGTTAGCAGGCAAAAGAAGATGTTAGATTGTAATGATGGCGGAAAGTGATTATGTACGCCATTAAAAACAGCAAATAAAGAGACAGAGAGTTCCATAGAGACAAGAAGAAGCTAAGAGTGATATTGTTCAAAAGAGTCTGACTGGCTAGCTATCTGTACGTGACTATAGCATAACAGAAGAATTGAAGATATATATTCTTGCGGATATTGATTCCTTAACCTATGGAGGTATATGCTTATAGCCTAGTAGAGGAAATTGATTCACAAATTTAGGGAGAGGACCTTGAGAGCTAAGTGGGAGATGATGATATGAGAAATTGAAGTAGACCTTGAGTTTTTTTATTGTGATAGGCTGATCAAGATGAGGTATCAATTCTTTTCTATTTCATATAGTCTTTATAATTCAGTTGAGGTAACATTGCATTCCCTTCTGGTGTATAATTGTCGTACCTATGGCCTAGTCCCATGCACATCATGTTGATTCCCGTTCATGCTAAGTTTCGGGGATGAGAAGCGATAGATTCATTCATTAATCTTGATCTTACCCCATGAATCCAAGAGTTTCCAGTCCTATGTTCAAGGAGATATGACCTGAGTTTTACACTGCGTATAGTTCTGTTAACTTAGAATGAGACTTGATAGATGAGAGAGATTGTAATCTATCAATGTTCTCAGATAAGATTTCTCGATTGAATCGTGCTAATGATCTTCCATTCTAAGCTCTTTGACTAATCCAGCTTTCCAGCCTTGATAGAAATCTTGATGATATTAGAGGAGTGAGGGTTGACAAGAGAGAATGAGTGTTCTTGATTTTGATAATGAGGCAACATCACTTTTATCCTTAGGTTATAGACGTGGAGGAAGAGTTAGAGGAATTGTGATGAGTCTAATAGATAAGGGAAGGAATCCCATGATAAGAGTGCATGCGATTGAGGGTGTAGATGTACTATGGGAGGTTAAAGATCCTCTAGTAAAATTGACCTTAAAGAGGCCATGAAGTGATTAGAGTGATAGGCTTAAATGTGCGAGTTTTATTAGGTGAGTGTATTAGAGTGATGAGAATGCTATATTCTCTAAGTAAAGGACACTATAGAAATATGAGATATCAATTTCAAAGGGTTAGATTGGTGTAAGTATGATCATCTTATCAATAGCAACTTGAGGCTCAAATATAGGCTTGAACGGAATAAGGGATTTGGATAGGTGGGGTTTTGAATAGGAGTTATGAGCTTAAGTTGATGGAGTAGACTGTCATGAAAGGGAGTACAATTAAGATGAGGTGCTAAGCTTGAGAGTTGTACATAGAGTCTTATCTATCGATGGTCACATTCTCCATTAGAGTTGATGGCTTCCTTTTTGAGTTCAAAATGTTGATTGTCGAGATTCAAACGATTCAAATTGACTGAGTTGCGATGTTTCATTCATGCTTGATAGTGAAAATGTCTAAGAGAAAATCTCTACTCTTGGTCTGAACCAATTTGTCTATTTGAGTTGATGTGTCAATTCGGAGTCTGAATAGAGATTGTTTAAGATTGATGAGGAGTTAAGAGTTTGATTGAGTGAGTGAGTTTTGAGAAAAGTTTTGATTGATATTCGTGACTTGATATCCACCTCTACCCATCATTCGAGGACGAATGATCCCAAGGGGGAGATAATGTAACACCCCAATTTGTTTTAGCTAAGATTGGGCCATCTTCATATGATATAGGATTTAAAATTGATAATTCTTAATTGAGCATAGATGTTAAAGTCAATTTCTTAGTGTGAGAATAGAATTGGAGATGATATGAGGTCGTAGTTCTAATGTAAGATTTTATAAAAGTTAGGTGAACCAATGACTTCTAGGTTATATATATTTATATATATATGCTAGGATAATTCCTAAGTATTTAAAGTATATTATGTGTGTTTTAGAGTTATAAGGGATCTTTTATATTAAGTTAAGTCCAAAGAATTTCTACCGACTATGTTTTTGTATAAGTTGATAGAAGGGTCAACTTCAAATGACCATAACTCTTAAAGTATAATGAATTAGGTTACCAATAATATATCAAATCCAAGGTATTTGAATTAGTTTTCCAACGCATCCTATTTCGCCGTAATCAGAGTTCGGAATAGAAAGTTATGACCATTTTAGTGAAGGGATGCAAAGCTGAGCGTCGCGGACCCTCACTGGATAGCCATAACGTTTATTTTTCCTTTTATTTTGAGGGTACTTTTATCCTAAAACCTTTGGGGGTCTATTTAAGGTCCTAAAACATATAAAACATCAATTTTCATAATCAAAACCCTCTCCTTTCACTCCTAAAGATAAACGCTCAAGAATCATCAAGAAAGTCATCAAGTTAGGATTAGCTTTCAAGATTTATCCTCAAGGTAAGTTATTCTTCATAAATTTTAATCTACCCAACCAAATTTTTTTATCTATTCATGAATCTCTAATAGAACCTTACACCATAACCTAGGGTTTCAAGAAGATGAATTCAAGAATCCCAAGAAAGAGTTTCTTGATTCTTCTTTTTCAAGAATGCAGGGTTCTTCATCAAGACTCTAAAAATTCTAAGTCAAGAATTCAAGAATCAAGGAGAAGCCCTTCAAATAATATCTTTCCAAGTTCTTTCTCTCTAAAGGAACTAACAAGATCGAGGATTTTCTCCAAGAAAGCTAGTATTCATCCAATTCGATTGTGATGTCAACTTCCTATGTATGTAAGGCTAAATGAAAACATGGGATTGTTCTTCGATGTGCCCCATAGATGGTCTTAGATGAGATTTGAAGGTTCTTGAGTCTACATGCACGATTCTTGATTATTTTCTTGAAAACTATATCTATTACATGTATTTTCTTATGTTGATGATCATCATAAACATATTTTCTTGAATTGAATATTTTCATGAGATATTGCATAAACCTTACTTATTATTTCATAAAGATTGCATGAATGAAGATAAGGATTGAGTCTAGAGCCTTGATTGAGGACGTTGATAGAGATTGTGATTGTGAATGTGAGAATGATGATAGATTAATAGAACTTGATAGTCCCTTGAGTCTCCATAAATAAACTCTAACCATTTTGTCTATTCAATTGTTCCCTAATGATGGTTTCTATGTCCTGAATTGAACAAATTGAAGGTTGGTGATAATGAATTGAGAACCTCAAAGAGGTTGAACTTAGTCTTAAAGAAATATTTTTAAATTCCATCGAGTTAATGAATGAATAATAAATTAATGTCTTAGTCCGAAGGAGACTAAATGCTGACAAAGGATAGATGTTAACGTTTATGAGCATGTTGAGTCTATGGGAGAAGTAACAAGTACCAAAATGGGTAAGAGTGAGTCCCACTCGCACTTATAACTACATAACTAGCGTAGGTGAGGGTTGACCGTGAGCAACAGATGTTTCCTCAGTCCCAAAAGAGGACTTAATGTTATTTCTATTTTGGATCCAATGATATAAGCCTTCACCCCAACAAGGTACTTGGCAGATGCCGCAACGCCATCGCTTCGTTGTACCATCACTGGCTCATAGGTGATGGGTGTAGGTCTGAGAAACTCCCATAAAGTATTCACTCTTGACAGTACTCTGATGTTAATGTAATGATATAAGGTGATAGATGTGATGGGTCATTTGTCTATTCTCTATTCTTTCTTTAGATAAACATTTGACATGTTGACTGATTTCTATAATGAGTTGATTGTTATTGTCATATTATTCTACCTGTTTTGGTTTCACTCAGCTATTTTACATACCAGTACATTCCACATACTGACGTCCTCCTTTGGGACAGCATCATTTCATGATGTAGATACATGATTTGGAGATCGTCAATAGGAGCACCGTTGAGGATTCAAGACGTTCAGCTGATTGGTGAGTCTCCCTTACTTCAGAGGATTCCTTATATTTATTTTCATCTTGCTTCATAGTTAGATTTATTTTTATTGAGGTAGCCAGGGGTCTGTCATTGGCACCACTTAATAGTGATAGAGGCTTCATAGACTAGAGTCGAATGTTGACATAAAGACTTGATAAGTTAGTTTTTTTCTACTAGCCTTTTATGATACTATTATGTTGAGACTAGATTAGATGATGATAAGCCCATTTCTCTTCCTTATGTCTTCCGCTGATAGTAGATTGTATGATTGAATGAATATGATGAGGCCAAAGTGTAACTGGCACTCGAAGACTATTGCTAGTCCCCAAGCGAACCACCTAGTCCCATCACACTCGTTTAATCAGTAAATTAGTGGAATACATTCAAGAATAACCTAGCAATCGGTGGGCTATAATACTTTTCATCTACGTCTATCACACGAAATAAGATTCAAGGGAACAATCTCAGTATAAAGAAGGAAAAGGGGGAACCCAAACATCAACCATCATACGTCTACATCTACGAAGCCTCTATAACTACTGTCTAAGAAGGTCCCATGACATGCCATGACTACCACAATCCAAAGAAATAACTTAAGCAACAGAAAAGGGAAAATAAAGACATCCTCTGAATACAGGGGAGGACTCACCAAGTCTCAATCTGAAAGTTCGGGAACCTCAACTATTAGGTTGCTGAAGTCCTCTGTCTACTGGATCTACATCATAAAATGATGCAACGCCAAAGGGGCATTAGTACGTGGAATGTACTGTATGTAAAACGGGCTAATGTAAGTAGTATAGGCAAGACAATATAGTATAACATTAGCTCATCCATCACTCAATCTCAACTCAGATAAGTTACCGGACTTCATCTCATCACTATCAGTCAAGACTGATACTATCACATCAATGTCAAAGTACTATCAATATGAAACCTATCTGGGAGTTTCTCTAATCGACAACCACCACCTATCAACTGGAGATAGTACAATGAAGAGATGTCATTACCACATCCGCCTAGTACCTTGCCGGGGTAAAGGACGAGTCTATCAGGAGATCCCAAAAGTCTATCAAGTACTCTGCGAGACAAGGAAATATCCACTTTCACGGTTCAATCCTCTCCTATGCTGGCCACGTAGTTACAAGGGCGAGTGGACTCACTCTTACCAATTTTGGTGGTATTACTTCTCACAGGACTCGACATGTTCATAAGTCTACCAATACATCAAGAATTTCTAACACCTAGCCTCTACGGGCAAGAAACCTCAACTGATTCCATCATCTATCTACTCAAAGCGTAGGATCATCCTTTCAAGGTTAATTTCACTCTCATTTAGACTCTAAGAACTCTAATCTCATCAGGTTTAGTCATTAATGCATTCATCTCAGGACCCGGACCACAACAATCAAGCACACTTGCATAATCAAGGCTCTAGACATTAACCCCTAGGTTCATTCAAACAGACTTTAGCAATTGAACATGTATAGTTTGCAAAATAGTTCAAATAGTCAGTTAAACAGGTAATGCAAGTCATGATGATCATCAATTTAAGATAATATATAGATTAAAGATAATTTTCAAGAAAATCCTCAAGAAGTGCAACACAAGACCTATCAACTATCAACTATCAACTATCAACCTACTACATTCATCGGGGCACATGGGAATTATCTACTCTTCTGGGTAGCCTTTACATACCTGGAATGAAGAATTATCTACTCTTCTGTAGGAACTTGGACCCAAACTTTGAAACTCTTAACTCTTTCTTCTTTTTCTCTCAGAACACCTGTTTGTAGACTTAGAAAAATAACGAGTTTTTGAACCCTTCGTGCGAAATCAACACTTAAAAACATGTTTTGGGACTTAAAATGGTTAGAAATATCCAAAATACCCTTCCTTAATTTAAAAGAAAAATTTTAAAACTCGCACACTGGTCCGCGGCCCTGGCACGAACCAGTATATTTTTGTGAATTTTCATCAAAAAAATTAAAAAAATACGAAGTGTTAGTCCGCGCCCCCTCCGCGTCGCGCCATAAGCGCGGATCGACACTCTTTTCACTTAAATTAGAAAAAATTATTTTTTGACCCAACTGCTCTTAAATCAGGTTGAGACCATTTTCCCACTCAATTTTCTGTGCTGATCGCAAATCCGGTCTCAGATTTGCTATCGGAGCTTTGAAAGATGCATTATGCGCATTATTACATTTTAGTTTGTTTCGTTAATTTTATGAGGTGTTACATCATCTCCCCCTTGGGATCATTCTTCCTCGAATGAAGATTAAAAACAGAATGAAAGCACGAGTAGACTCAAAACCATCTCACTCCTCACTCAGGAGCTCTCGAACTCCCAACTATCCATCATTTATCTTTGTCTTAGACTCTGGAATAAATTAATACATCAACTAGAGAATGGAAACATTCAATAACATTAAGAATAGGAACATTTCCTTCGACATCATTGTCATTCAGCGCGAATAGGTGCGGGTATTTAAGTTTCATCGCTTCCTCAGCTTCCCACGTGGCTTCCTCAATGACTTGATTCCTCCATAGAACTTTGATGGAGGCTATCTCTTTGTTCCTCAACTTACGAACTTGTCAATCAAGGATTTGGACTGGAATTTCCTCATAAGACAGGCTATCCTCTACTCCCGTACTCTTAATTGGGATTGCCAAAGTAGGATCTCCCAAATGCTTCTTCAGCATCGAAACGTGGAATACCAAATGAATCTTGTATAACTTAGAAGGCAAGTCTAGCACATAAGCGACCTTCCCAATCTTCCTTAAACTCTGGTAGGGTCCGATATAGTGTGGATTCAACTTCCCCTTCTTACCGAATCTCATGACACCCTTCATGGGTGACACCTTCAAGTACACGCAATCATCCACCTCAAACTCCAAGTCCCTTCTCCTCATATCCGTATATGACTTCTGGCAACTTTGCCCTGTCTTCAACCTTTCTCTGATGACCTTCACCTTTTCCATAGACTGGTGGACAAGATCAGGTCTAACTAATTCAGCATCATCAACCTCAAACCAGCCAATCGGTAATCTACATCTTTTCTCGTACAATGCCTCATAAAGGGCCATCTGAATGCTTGCATGGTAACTGTTATCGTACGCGAACTCAATCAATGGTAGATGATCATCCCAATTCCCGTTGAAGTCGATGACGCAAGTTCTCAACATATCCTCCAAAGTATGAATGGTGCGCTCTGCCTGTCTATCTATCCGAGAGTGGAAGGTTGTGCTAAGATTCACTCTCGTACCCAGTCCCTTCTGAAAAGATCTCCAAAATTAAGAGGTGAATTGAGCTCCTCTATTCGAGATAATAGACAAGGGAACCCCATGTAACCTCACAATCTCAGGAATATATAGTCGGGCATACTCTTCAGCCGTATTAATTGTCTTGACTGGCAAAAAATGGACTGAATTGGTCATCCTATCCACAATTACCTATATCAAATCATGTTGCTTTTGGGATCTCAATAAATTGGCAATGAAATCCATGTTGATCATCTCCCATTTTCATTCAAGAATTTCGAAAGTCTGTGCCAATCCACACGGTCCTGATGTTCAACCTTGACATGTTGACAATTGGGATACTTAGAGACAAATTTAGCAATGCCTTTCTTCATTCCATTCCACTAATAGGCTTCCGTCAAGTTGTGATACATATTGGTAGAACCAAGATGGATAGAATATCTAAAACTATGAGCTTCAGCCGTTATCCTCTCTCGAACACAATCAACATCGGGCACGCACAATCTACCCTATTATCTCAACACTCCATGTCCCTCTTTGGAGAAAACCATCACCTTTTCCTTGTGAACCTCTTCCTTTAATTGGAATAAGATAGGGTCTTGGTCTTGCTTTTCCTTCACTTCTGATACTAAGGATGAAGCAGACCTATTCTAAACAGTGACCCCATCTTTATTGTTCTCTTCAAGTTGCACTCCCAGTCGAGCCAATCTATGAACTTCCTTAGCTATTCTCTCTTCCCATCCTCCAGATGAGCAGTGCTACCCATAGACAACCTGCTAAGAGCATTAGCAACAATGTTAGCCTTACATGGGTGGTAGAGAATGCTCATGTCATAATCGTTGAGGAATGCCAACCATCTCCTCTGCTGCAGGTTGAGCTCCTTCTGACTGAACACGTATTGTAAGCTCTTGCGGTTAGTGAACACATCCACATGCACTCCATACAAATAATGACGCCAGATCTTAAGTGCGAACACCACCGCTACCAACTCAAGATCATGAGTTGAATAATTCTTCTTATGGATCTTAAGTTGTCTAGAATCATAAGCTATTAACTTCCCTTTCTGAATTTAGTACACAACCCAATCCAATTCTGGATGCATCACAATATATCATAAAATCTCTCATCCAGTCAGGCAAAGTCAGAACTGGTGCAGTAGTCATTCTAGCCTTCAACTCTTGGAAACTCTTTTCACATTCGTCCGACAACTGGAACTTGGCCTTCTTCTGAGTCAGCTTGGTCAAAGGTGCTGACAAAGAAGATAAACCCTCAACAAATCTCCGATAGTAGCCCGCCAATCCGAAGAAGCTTCTTATTTCCGTCGGAGAGGTAGGTCTAGGCCAATTATTAATTTCTTCAATCTTCTGGGTATCCACCCGAATACCATCTCGTGAAACAACATGGCCTAGGAAGGCCACAGACTTGAGCCAAAACTCACACTTCGAGAACTTTGCATACAATTCATGGTACTTGAGAGTTTGCAAAACCACTCTAAGATGATTAGCATACACCTGTTCATCCTTTGTATACACCAGAATATCATCAATAAACACGATCACAAACATATAAAGATACGGTTTGAATACCCTATTCATCAAATCGATGAAAGTTGCAGGTGCATTAGTCAACCAAAAGAACATGACCAAGAAGTCAAAATGGCCATATCGTGTCCTAAATGTTGTCTTTGGAATGTCACTTTCCCTCACCTTCAATTGATAGTAACCCGATCTGAGGTCTATCTTGGAGAAGCAAGTAGCATCCTGAAGTTGGTCAAATAGATCATCGATCCTGGGAAAACGATACTTATTCTTTATTGTGACCTTGTTCAGTTGCCGGTAGTCTATGCACAGTCTGAGATATCCATCTTTCTTACACACGAATAGGACAGGAGCACCCCCAAGGAGAAATATTAGGCCTTATGAAACCTTTCTCCAACAAGTCTTTCAATTGCTCTTTCAATTCTTTCAACTCAGTGAGGGCCATTCTATAAGGTGGAATTGAAATGGGTTAGGTGTCAGGGAGAACATCAATCCCGAAATCAATATCTCTGTCAGGAAGGACTCCAGGAAGATCATCAAGAAACACTTCAGGAAATTCATTCATAATCGGGACTGATTCAAGAGTAGAAGATTCAACATCATCAGACTTAACTCGCATGAGGTGATAAATACAACCTTTGAAGATCAACTTTCTGGCTCTAAGATAAGAAATCAATTTGCCCTTAGGTGCAAGATAACTTTCCACTCTAGAATGGGCTCATTAAGAAATTGAAATTTAACAATTCGGGTTCTACAGTCAACAGAAGCATAACAGGCGTGAAGCCAATCCATGCCATGTATCACATCAAAGTCAACCATCTCCAATTCTACCATGTCAAATAAGGTATCTCTATGATAAATGGACACTATGCAACTCCTATAAACTCTCTCAGCTAAGATAGACTCACTAGTAAGAGTGGATACAACAAAAGATTCAAGCAAACACTCTGGAAGAATCCCAAACGTGCTAGCCATATAAGGAGTCACAAAAGATAAGGTGAAACTCAGATCAAGCAATGCATAACAATCAAAGGTAAAGAATCGAAGCATACCCATAACAACATCTGGTGCAGCCTCCTGATTCTGTCGATTACTCGTACATAAAGGCGGTTCGTCTCGCCTCTTGTGCCCGTAGTACCCCTCTGATGATTGCCAGCTGGGGGTACTACGGAGGATTGTGGTCTACTGCTCCCTTCACCTCGTCTCCTTTTTCGGCACTCAAACTAGAAGTCACTAGCCTTTCCACATGAATAACACACATCCTTACCCACACGACACTCACCCAGATGAAGCTTATCACACTTGTCACAAGGTGGCTTTCTCCTCGCACCTTGGGCCACACTAGCCTAAGATTGTGTATCCTGAGCACTAAAATTCTGATAACCTTAAGACTTATGATCGTACCTGTTTGGCTGGACGAGCGCACTCGCTACAGAGGGTGCATGGTGAGATGATCTCTTCTGAAAATAGGACTTTTCACCCTTATTCTATTTCTACTGTCTAGGCTCATGCCCAGCTGATTTTGCTTTTCTGTTCATCTACCCCTCTCTGTCGCTCCTCTTATCCTCCTCTGTCTATTGGGCATACACCATAATCCTAGAGATGTCCATGCTGGGGATCAACAAAGCCACCTTGCACTCTTTCTGCACATGTTTGCCCAAGCTGGATAGGAACTTCCTCGTCCTAGCCCTCATGTCTTGCACCATCTCCTGAGCATACCTAGACAGCTTAATGAATTTAAGGTTGTACTCCTTAACTGTCATCCTACTTTACTTCAGGTTCACGAACTCATCCACCTTCGCCTCCCTCAACTCTTGAGGAAAGAAATGGTCAAGGAAAGCAGCTTCAAACTATTCCCATTCTGGAGGCTCTACATTTTCACCTCTACTATCCTCCCATTGGTTATACTAAACATTAGCAACATCCTTCAGCTGGTAGGAAGCAAGCTCAACTCCCTCAATCTCATTGGCATGCATAGCTTTCAAGACCTTATACATTTCATCAATAAAATTAAGCGGGTCCTCCTCAACCTTCGACCCTGTATACACTAGCTGGTTCATCCTCAAGAAATCTTTGAGTCAGGTTGCAGCTGAGGACTCCTATGAGCAAGAACTAGGAGCCTGAGGACCCCAATTGTTAACTTGGGAGGCCACTAACTGAGTTAGCATAGTGATGGCTCCCCTAAACTCTGCCTCGGTAGTGGGAGCTGGCTAGGGCTGTGCAGGGGGCGCCTGTGGGACCTCAACAGTCCTATCAGGCCGTCCCCATTTCTTTGTCTCTGTCAGAACCGGGAACTTTAGTTGGGCATTCTCAGCAATAGGGGCTGAGGCATTTTCCTGAGCAGTTGTTCTCTTTGGCGGCATTTTCTACAAACGTAGAACACACAAATTAAGATGAGATTTTTCATAGAGTTAAACTCCATGGCACGAATTCAGATCATAGAAAAAGGGTAACACTTCCTAATGTCCTATAGCTTCCTGCTTATGAAGTGTGGTGTACAACACACTCATAAATAAGACTCTACTAGACACAGCTTCATAGACTCCCTAGGACACTCAAACTCTGTGCTCTGATACCAAGTTTATCAGGCCCCAGGAGGGTATCCTAGGCATAACTGGCACTCGGAGACTATTGCTAGTCCCGAAGTGAACCACCTAGTCCCATCACACTCGTTCAATCAGTAAATTAGTGAAAGATATTAAAGAATAATCTATCTATTGGTGGGCTATACTACTCATCATCTACGTCTATCACACTAAACAAGATTCAAGGGAACAATAAGGAAAAGCGAAAAAAGAACCCCAAACATCAACCATCATACGTCTACGTCTATGAAGCCTCTATAACTACTGTCTAAGAAGGTACCATGACAGTCTATGGCTATCACAATCTAAGAAATAACTTAAGCAATAGAAAAGGGAAAATAAAGACATCTTCCGAATATAGGGAAGGACTCATCAAGTCTCAGTCTGAAATTCTGGGAACCTCAACGATTCGGCTGTTGAAGTCCTCTGTCTACTGGATCTGCATCATAAAATGATGCAGCTCCAAAGGGACGTTAGTATGTGGAATGTACTGTATGTACAATGGGGTAATGTAAACAGTATAGACAAGATAATATAGTATAACGTTAGCTCATCCATCACTCAATCTCAACTCAGAATAAGGGACAAGACTTCATCACATCACTATCAGTCAAGACTCATACTATCACTTCAACCTCAGAGTACTATTAAGATGAAACCTATCTGGGAGTTTCTCTAACCGACAACCACCACTTATGAGTAGGTGATGGTACAATGAAGACATGTCGCTACCACATCCGCCCAGTACCTTTTGGGGTAAAAGGCGAGTCTATCAGGGGATCCTGAAAGTCTATCAACTCCTCTACAAGATAAGGAAACGTCCGCTTTCACGGTCCAATCCTCTCCTACGCTGGCCACGTAATTAATGAGTATGAGTGGGACATACTCTTACCCATTTTGGTGCTAATACTCCTCCGAGGACACGACATGCTCATAAGTCTATCAATACATCAAGAATTTCCATCACCTAGCCTTTACAGGCAAAAACCTCAACTGATTCTATCATCTATCTACTCAAGGCGTAGGATCATCCTTTCAAGGTTAATTTCACTCTCATTTAGACTCTAAAAACTTTAATCTCATCAGGTTCAGTCCTTAATACAATCATCTCAGGACCCAAACCACAACAATCAAGCACACTTACATAATCAAGGCTCTAGACATTAACCCCTAGGTTCATTCAAACAAACTTTAGTAATTGTACATGTATAGTTTGCAAAATAATTCAAATAGTCAGTTAAACAGGTAATGCAAGCCATGATGATCATCAATTTAAGATAATATACAGAAATTAAAGATAATTTTCAAGAAAATCCTCAAGAAGTGCAACACAAGACCCATCAACTATCAACCTACTACATTCATCGGGGCACATGGGAGAAGAATCTCATGTTCTGGGTAGCCTTTACATACCTAGAATGAAGAATTATCAACTCTTCTGCAAGAACTTGGACCCAAACTTTGAAACCCTCAATTCTTTCTTCTTCTTCTTCTTCTTCTTCTTCTTCTTCTTCTTCTTCTTCTTCTTCTTCTTCTTCTTCTTCTTCTTCTTCTTCTCTCAGAACTCTTGTTTGTAGACTTAGAAAAATAATGGGCTTTTGAACCCTTCGTGCGAAATAAACACTTAAAAACACATTTTGGAACTTAAAAATGGGTTGGGAATACCAAAAATACTCTTCTCGGATTTAAAAGAAAATTTTTTAAAAGTCGCACACTGGTTCGCGCCATTATATTTTCGCTAATTTTTCGAATTTCAAATTTTTGTCGAAAAATTAAAAAAATACAAAGTGTTAGTCCGCGCCCTCTCCGCGTCGTGCCAAGGATACGGATCGACACTGTTTTCGCTTAAATTAGTGAAAATTATTTTTCAACCCGGTTGATCTTAAATCGGGTCGAGACCATTTTTCCACTTGATTTTTCGCGTTGATCACAAATCCGATCTCGAATTTTTTTTTGGAGCTTTGGAAGACGCGTTATGTGTACGATTACATTTTTGGGGCATTTCGATAATTTTTCACGGTGTTACAGCTTGCTTGAGCAGCTTTAATTATTACGATTAGTAGCATTTTTAACACTTAAAATAAGACGAATAAGTTACAACGGAAGAACCATAAAAAAATTATGGATACACCTTCAAGCTGCTCAAGCTGCCATGCCGACCTGTTGTCTGTCCAAGCAGCTTTAATTATCATGATTAGTAGTATTTCTTAACACTAAAGATAAGCTATATAAAATTATGGTGGAAAAACATATAAAATTACGGATGTACTCTCAAGCTGCTCAAGCAAGCATGTCGACCTGCTGCTTGTTTGAGTTGTTTAACTCTCCCTTATTATAATCAAATGATTAAGAAAAAGTGAAAACACTGTTACTTTATTTCTTGTATTTTACTGTAAATTTGATATGAAGAATGATAATGAACTTGAAGAAAAGAAAGGCTTAACATATAAGTAGAACTAGAGCTTGAAAAATGACCATCATCCTTAATTTTGACTCATCGACGTACCAATAGTTTTCCTCCTTTTCAAATCTGAAACGACTTCGAAAAGTGCCCGAAAACGTGCCTCGGAATGCTCAAAATTTCAAATTTCATATATCTCAAAATTCATTCATTATTTCAAAAATCTGACTTCATATTCGTGATCAGGGGGTCAAAATTAGGTAAAAAGGGGTCTAATCCCGATATAAGAGCGAAAGATTAGCAATTTCAGTTTTTGTAATTTTTCTTATCTAGAATCGACCGCGACAACACCCCGACGCGTAGTTGTCGCGGACATATATTATTTTGGCCTCTGCAGCAAGTCCACATCCTGGACCAGATGTAGACCTGTGTATTTTGTTGCTAGTGATTTCTATCTCGGTCCAAGACTTTTGGGTCTTGGGCCTAAGTATTCCTAATAGCATTTTTACCTATGCTTAGCCAAATTTCATCCTCATATCATCCTAAACATTTCTCAATACTCACTCAAACGCTTAGTCATATTTTCACTCCTCAAACTCAAGTCCCAAACCCTCATCCCAAGCTTAGGTTCTCCTTGAAGGTTCCTCTTCAAGCTTCAAGTCTCCATCTTCAATCTTCACCAAGCTTATCTCTAAGCTAAGGTATGTGGGTTTCTTTCATGGGTTCCTTTCACCCATGATACCCAATCCTCGTTTTACTCAAATTGCATAATTCAAAGTTGATTTACAAATAGGTCTAGCATATTATGAAATTCACTGCACACTATGTTGAAGCTATTTAAAGTTGTGACTGTTTTACTATGTTTTGAACTATAAATCCTTGATCCATTGTAAGAGTTAATGAGGGGTTCTGAAGTATATTTCTAGTGGATGTTGCAAAGTGTTGATTTATGATTTTACAATGAAATTTCTTGCATGATTGCACCTCTATATTTCATAGTTTATACTAGCATTACACCCCCCCCCCCAAGTATTTCATAAAATGTCCGGCTAGGGTTTCTTGTAGAATTGAAAGTCCAAAGCATGAGATATGATATGATTGATGTTATGATGATGAAATGAGCCTATGTACATGATAAATTCTGTATAAAGTGTTGAATTAGACCATGCCCAATCCGAGGGGTCTAAGAACCCGGATAACCGAGATGGGGGTTTCTACTCATTAACAGAGGGAAGGGTTAGTACTTCTCCATCTAGTGATGGGGTGGCATCATCACTAACCGAGATGGGGGTTTATACTCATCAACCGAGTGAAGGGTTAGTACTTCACCATCTAGGTCATGGGGCGGCATTATCACCAATTGACTTGGGGGTTTGT
This sequence comes from Solanum medicagineum, assembly GCA_026153255.1. Taxonomy (NCBI): domain Eukaryota; kingdom Viridiplantae; phylum Streptophyta; class Magnoliopsida; order Solanales; family Solanaceae; genus Solanum; species Solanum medicagineum. The sequence continues at coordinate 2,517 of JAPFFP010096073.1, read as the reverse complement.
ACTCATCAACCGAGTGAAGGGTTAGTACTTCACCACCTAAGTGATGGGGTAGCATCATCACTAACCTACCAAGGGGCTTGTACTTTGGAAATCTAATTTGGTCTATCCTACACATATGATATCTTATATGAGCGAGAGTTCCTTAAGCATGTTTCACTTTAGTATTGGTCATACATGTCATTGCTATAATATGTCTATTACATGTTGTTATGCATTTTGATTATGATGTTTATTTCTTGTTGCATTGCATCCTATAGGCTTAGTACATTCAAACATACTAACGTATACTTTTACCTACATTATATCACCATGTAGGAACCGGAGCCCAAGTTGATCATCCTCCTCCTCCACATGACTAGTTCAGTGCTACTCAAGCTAGTTGGTGAGGAGTCCATTTTGGGGACCTTGGTCTATGTTTTCCCTTGCTTTGTATTGAGACACTCTACTTTATATTCTATTTTGACTATCAGGGTGAGCCCGACTACTTTGTCTTGTCCCCCACTCTTATCTATGTATTTTGAGATGTTTGTTGGACAAGTCATGTATCTATGATATGAGTTTTGACTCTTTGTCTCTTGATGATGATGTTTTGCAAGCTATCCGTTGCCCCTTATTCTTACTTTATGTCTTTTACATTGCTTCCGTGACCAATGATGTGTAATCATATGATATGAGGCCTATTTCGGGTTCCTTAGGGTTCCCCATTCGTCGTGTCACGTCTAGGCCCTAGGCTTGGGTTGCAACAAAATCAAAGGAAGTTCTAATTTTGTTCCAAGCCACACTTTGTGTGAAGGCTGACATGTTAAAATTTCACGAAACATACATTTGATCATTAATTTTTTTTCGAATTAAAAGTATTTATTTATATTAGGAGATGAACTAAAAAGAAAAAGTTAGTACTCATTTCGTCTCATTTTATGTGTCGTCTTTTGATTTGGCACGATGTTTAAGAAAAAAATCAAGACGTTTGAAACTTTTGGACTAAAATAATCCTTAGGTATTTGTGTAGCTGAGATTCATTTCATCAAGAGTAAAAGAAAAATTTTTTAGTTAAATTATTTCTTATTAAAGTGATTTTTTTTGGTGGGGGGGGGGAGAGAGGTGATGGACTAAAAAGGAAAAAGTATCGTAAAATGGGATGGAGAAAGTATTATTCTTTATAGTGTATAACATTTAAAGAAATCTTTAAAAAACTATAGTAGTAAAATATGTTGATTTTTTACTTAACAACACATTTATAAAAGGAGTATAAGTTTACTACTTTCTAATATATATAAGAGGCTAGAAGCACACAGTTGTTGGACAACAAGTGTATAAGAGATAGAAGCACAGAGCTGTTGGATAACATGTGTGCTTCTAGCCATTAACAATTACTTAGGTACAATTTAGGTATTTAGGACATATATTTGTTTTTAATGTTATGCCGAAAAATGGCTTTACTTTTTGAAATAAAATTCGAAAACCAAAATTCGATTTAAACTCAATTAATTTGAGAAAACCAATTTTTGAAATCCGAAAGAAAAACAGAGAGTCGCCACCCAATTTTGCGGCTAATTAGGAAACCAATAAATATTTAAAAAGATCTAACAGAAAAATCTTTTTAAAACCAAAGAAAGGGTTCGGGTTCACATTTCCACTTCGAGAAGGTTTTACGCACTCGAAATGGCCGCTAAATGCAGTTATCCGACGACTAAAAAATTTGACTAACTTTTGATTTGACTTGAAAAAAAGGCTGACTGATTTTGAAATTGATTAATTTTGAAAGACTTCAATTACACTTGAAAACATTCCGACTAGACTTGACTAATACTGAAAGCAATTGACTAAACTTGAAAAATTGACTAAGTTTGAAAATTAAACCAAAATGATAAAATCATATTTTTTGTTTTAATTCTATTATTATCATTTTTTATCTTTTATGCAAAATACTTTTAAAAAATAACATAAATGGTTTGACATACTGCGGAATTCAATTAAATTGAAACCAATAAAATGTTAGTATTCAAACAAATACAAACATATAGAAACAAAAGAAGAGAGTTGACGGTTCTGGGCCTTTATCCCATTTAAGTCGTCGTTGCAACTTTTAGGCCCTTTCCTTATGTTGCTAAGTCTACACATGCATATCAGTGTGTATAATGCAATTCTTGCTTCAGAAATTTACGTAACAGCTTCTTTTTTCCTAGAATGGACTTGGCTCGAAGAAGAGGAAGTTTGGGCCTCCATGGCCCATCGGAGATGCAAGGATAAAAGTCCCAATGGACTCGGATTGGAAAAACATGCAAACAAAGGAAGAAAGATTAGAAACCTTATAAAATATAGCTCCAATACTCAGTTAAACATTAGTACCCGCAATATCATTTTAATCCCAAAATATTTCGTCAGCATTAACAGTAAACAAGCACACATAGAAATACTTAAACAAGTAGTTCTTCCGATAAAGAATTAACCCGATAAAGATCAGCTTCCAACAATATATGAATAGGGTTAAAGCAAAGTAAACAAGAATGAAAAATC
>JAPFFP010096054.1:0-11549 GCA_026153255.1 Solanum medicagineum | reverse complement strand
CCAAAAAGTTTTATTGGAAGAAAACCCCAACAAGTTCCCCTAGGCCGGCCCCCCCCCCCCCCCCGAATTAGGTGATTGAGGTACGAACCCCTCAATAGGTTACCCGGGCCTACAACCCCTCGAGCTAGGCTTGGTCATCTCCTACACTATAAAGATAGTATCAAATATAAATATATACACTCCTTTCGTCATCATATATATACATTCCTTGTCATCATAATTTCATCATCATTCCATCATCATTTCACCATCATATAGTCACTCAACTCGTAAGACATGCATAGGACATTTAATTCCTCAAGATACCATAACTGGACATTTTATCAAACAATTGGCGGGCATGTAATGCTAATATAAAATCATGCAACAAAACTTGAAGTAAAACAACCCACTAATACTTGGTAATACCATCTTGCAAAATACATTGAAACCCCTCATCAAATCCCAAGAGAGATCATGATTCTAAAGCTTAAAACATGCATAATCATAATAGGTAAATCATCTCATGGTATCGACTTAAAAATGACTAATCATGTATTTTCAACCAAACTTTCATAAAATTTCAATATAGTATATGGTCATAATCTTAAATAAATAATACCCATAAGCAACACAACTTGGAAATATGTAATTTTCATAGAAATGGATGATTGAGCTTCATGGGTAAGGGGTACCCATGAATGAAACCCACATACCTTAGACCTTGAATTTCTTGAAATTGAGTTGTGAAAGACTTGAAGTTTGGAGGTGGGTCTTGGAATCCAAAGCTTGCTCTTGAGTTTCCTTGAATTTGTATTATGGTTTTGAGGGAGGCTCTTAAGAGAATTTGAGAGTGTATTCCAATTGGGAGGAGTGAATTTGATCTTTAGTAATAGGGTTAGGTCTTTATGAAGTGTTAATATAGCATAGGAATTTCCAAAATATCAATAGAATTTGCTAAATTTACGAAATGCCATTAATGAGGTGGAATTTGGCAAAAACCCGTATATACCCCTGTACATACAAGTTCTACAAAAATGGGCATAACTTCTTCATCCAAACTCTAAATAAGGTGAAGCCAAGTAGAATAGAAAGCTAATTCAAAGAGCATTGATTTGGTAGGTCATGGCCGCCCAGCTCTTTTTGTGCTATTAGATATGCCCCTTTAAAGTTGACCCTCCTACTGGTACTTGTGCAAAACTTAACTGATGGAAATTCCTTTGAACTTAGCTTGCTGTATGGGACCCACGATGGTCTTAAATGACATAAATAATCTTTACTTTAATTTGAATGAGATCTTGAAGCTTGAATGAGTCATTTGAGATCCGAAAGTGAGTTTGGGCACTTGAATTGGGTAAAATATTTTCTAAGTGTTTGAATGAGTATTGGGGAATGTCTTGTGTTATATGAGGGTGAAATATGGCTAAGTATAGGTATTTTCACGCATGAGAACACATAGGCCCAAGACCCAAAAGTCTTTGACCGAACAAGAAAAACACAACTGAGCCACGCCCTTGGCGCGTCGTGCCTTGGGCGTAAAAACCTCACTAGAAAGTGAATTTTGGGAAAATGAAACTGTGATTCGTTTGCTTTAAAATTGGGGTTAGACCCATTCCCCATCCATTTGACCCCCTAAACAAGAATATAAAGTCAAATTTTTGATATAAGGCACGGATTTTGAGATATGAGGAAATTACAGTTCCGGGCACTTTCGAGACATATTTTCGGGCACTTTTTGGGGTTGTTACAATATCGTCCCCTTGGGAACATTCATCCCCGAATGTCAACGAAATGTACAAGAGAAGAGTAATCACAAAAAGATCAGCCCCAACAAGAATGCAATGCCACACTTAAAACACCATTTTCAAAATCTCACCATTAGTGTTAAAATCACCATGATCTTTCTCAATATAATTATGAATGCATGCAATGACATAGGGCCTGAAACATAAGACTTGGAATTCATGAAAGGACTTGACGTGTTATCATAAGATTAAATAGAATGAATGAGATACAAATATTGCACCTCTATGCCTACTCCGGCTCCCCGAGAGATATTATTGACTTGACGATTCTCCCAATGGGCCTTGACAAACATTAAACCCTCACGAATCAACCTTTACTCATATCCACCCAACTTCTCCACCAGACCTCCTCATAAGTCGACTCATCCTCCATAGTGTCCAAAACCTCAAGAGTCCTATAACACATGAATCACCAACACACCTCCTCAATCTTAATAACATGAAGAACTCGATGAACCATATCCGTATCCAAAGCCACTTCCTATCAATTGCAAACCAAATGGAATCAAAGCCTTTCTAGTCTTAGGCAACCCAACCACAAAATCTATGTTAATCACCTCCCACTTTGAAGTAGAAATATCCATGTCTTGGGTTAGGCCACCTGCCCTTTGATGTTCGACTTTAACTTGTTGACAACTATGACAATCGGAACCAAATTTGGCAATGTCCCTCTTCATGCCTCTCCACCAATACACATCTCTCAAAATCTCTATTCATTGGGTAGAACCGGGTTGAATAGGATAAGAAGAACTATGGGCCTTATCAAGGATTTCTCCCTCAAACCATCAACATAAGGCACACACAAACTACCTTGATACCTAAGGGTACCATCTCCCCCTTGGGAGAAAACCTCTACTTTACCATCCCTTACCAATGCCTTCAATCCCAACAACGTGGGGTCAAGATCTTGCTTATCTTTTACTTTATCAACCAATGAAGATTTAGAACCATCAACATAGTAACACCACCATTGTCAACCATCATCCAACCTAACCCCCCCAATCTAGCCAACCGATGCACCTCCCTAGCCACCCCTTTATCACCACCATCAACATAGGCTAGGCTACCCACCTAACCATCTTGCATCAATAGACAACCCAAACCAATCCGGGACACATCACAACACAACAAACCCTTCCCAACCCATCCCATAAAGACTTGATAAAAGTGGAGATAAGCTTATTCTCCAAGGCTTGGAAACTCTTTTCACACTTATCGGTCACACAAAATTAGCCTTCCTTTTGGTCAACTTAGTCATGGGAGAAGCAATAGAAGAGAACTCATTCAAAAACCTCCGATAGTAACCCGTTAAGCCTAAGAAGCTCCGAATGTCTGATGGAGTTAATGGTCTAGGACAGTTTCTAGTTACATGCGCCCCCTTAGGATCAATCTTAAAACCATCCCCTAACACCACATGTCCTAGGGAGGTAACCTCCTCTAACCAAAATTCATACTTCACACACTTGGCATCCAACTCATCTTACCCCATGATTTGTAACACTACCCCGAAATGGTTCACAAGCTCTAAATAAATAAATACCTCATCACTAGAGACTACCATACTCATAACAAGGTAGGGCAAAAGACCCCATTCATGGGACCTCTACACATAACCGGGCATAAGTCAAACAAAAAAGGCACTACCACAAATTCAAAGTATCGGGAAGGACTTCACTAACCCCTTGATCACCGGATTCACCTCAATAGGAATGATCTAGGTTCAACACCCCTAACTCTTACAAGATAATAAATGTAACCCTTAGATATCAATTGTACCTTAAGAAAAGAAACAAAATTACCCCTTGCAACCAATTTACAAGCCCCTTATTTAAAGATGAATTTATTAGGGAATCGAAAAATGTCTCTACGGGCTCTACATTCAAAGGGGAACTCAACACCGACGCAACTAATGCACCCCGTGCATGATATCAAAATCCACCACACTAACCCAATAAGTCACAAGGGAAGACCTAATGCAATATGAACACAGGACAACACCTATGAACCTTCAAACAACAATAGGCTCACCAATGAGATAGACACCAAAGAAAGTTCGAGACACACACATGAAACCCACTAGAAACCAAAAGAATAATGAAATAAATAATGGCACACCAGCCCATAAATGCAAACACATCAAAGCCAAAGGAAATTTCAACATACCGGCAGCAATATCGGGCACCTTATCCCCTTCTTGAGCCACTTGATCAATATGACCACCTTGATCCGAAGTTCGACCACCTTTACACTTCTTTCGAACATATGGACAATTCATTAGATTGTGATCCACTTTGCCACACCCATAACAAGCATTGGTCTTACTCAAGCATAGGCCATCATTGTACTTTCTACACCTTTGATACTTCGGATTAGTCATCCCACCAATAAATACTTCACTCTTATTATGTTTACAAGCGCAATCCTTCACCTTATGACCCAACTCTCCACAACCATAACAAGCATCCGTTTCTCTCAAGCATGGGACATCATGACACCTACCACATTTTGGGCACCTAGCATAAGGCACCACACTACTTTTATCTTTGAGACTTTGAAACTTTTCTTCAATATGGGACCTCTTGGCCTCATCACCTCTCCTCTTACCAATTGGAGTCTTGGGAGCACTCAGTTGTTGATCGAGGTGAGTTGCCAACTTTGTCTCCACTTTTGCCAATACCTATAAAGCGTTGTGAACCTCCGCCTTCGTCATATCACCGTCTTGAGTAGCTTGAGACATATCCTATAATGTGACAGTTAGGGATTAGAAATAAGCCCTAGGGCACCTAACTCTATCGCATGACATAGATCATGAAGAAGTGAAACATTTCCTAGAACACCTCATAGCCTCCCATTCATAGTCGTGGCGCGCTTCACAACCATGAATAGGACTAATCGACATGGTGTGTTGGACGCCGAGGACCTAACAACCTACTGCTCTAATACCATTATTTTCACACCCTAGACCTAAGGCCTAGACGTGACTGGCGAATAGGGAACTCAAAGGAACCCCAAACAAGCCTCATAGCATATCATTATACATTCTTGGTCGCGAAAGCAATTAAAATGACGATAAGAGATAATCATAAATAAGGGGAATTGGGAGACTAAGGGTACATTTCCATATCATAAGCACCAAGAAACGAGAGAGTCAAGGCTCATAGCAAAGATACATAACATGTCAAACAACACCTCTAAACCTTAGATAATTAGTAGGGCCCAAGAAAAGCAACCGAGCTCACCCTCATAATAATGACAATAGGTAATCCAAACATACAAAACATAGTCTAAACATAAGCTTGAGAGGAGACAGATATTGTCACCGGACTTGAGGACTCATTATATGCTTACTTGAACAATTTGTCTAGCCACGAGGAGAATCAATAGGAGCTCCAGTTCCTACCTGGTGATATCATGTAGGAATAGAGTATGCGTTAGTACGTTTGGATGTACTATGTAGGATGCAATCCAACAAGAGATAGGCATCATAGGCAAAATGCATAATCATAAGCAATAGATAGCATACTAACAATATGAAATGTATGAATGATGCTTGAAGTAAAATCATGCTTACATAGAACATAATTACGAGTGTAAGGAGTGAACATTATAGTGCAAGCCAAGGCCTACCACCCCCTTGGATAGGAACATGAAGGTACAAACCCCTTTATGAGGTTGATGGAGTACAAACCCCTCAGAAAGGAAACCCCCAACAAGGTTGATGGGTACAAACCCCTTACAAGGTTACCCAGGCCTACCACCTCCCGAATTATGCTATTGAGGTACAAACCCTCAATAGGTTACCTAGGCCTACAACCGCCTGAGCTAGGCTTGGTCATCCCCTATACTATAGAGATAATATCATATACATATACACTCCTTTCATCATCATATACATACATTCCTTATCATAATCATTTCATCATCATTCCATCATCATATAGTCATTCAACTCATAAGACATGCATAGGACCTTCAATTCCTCAAGATACCATAATTGGATATTTTATCAAACACTTAGCGAGTGTGTAATGCTAGTATAAAATCATGCAAGAAAACTTGAAGTAAAATAGCCCATCAATACTTGGTAATACCATCTTGCAAAATACATTGAAACCCCTCATCAAATCCTAAGAGAGATCACAGTTCTAAAGCTTAAAACATGCATAATCATAATAGGTAAATCATCTCATGGTATCGACTTAATAATGAGTAATAATGTATTTTCAACCAAACTTTCATAAAATTCCATTATAGTATATGGTCATAATCTCAAATGAATAATACATATAAGCAACACAACTTGGAAACATGTAATTTTCATAGAAATGGAAGATTGGGCTTCATGGGTGAGGCGTACCCATGAATGAATCCCACAACCTTAGACCTTGAATTTCTAAAAATTTAGTTGTGAAATACCCGAAGTTTGGAGGTGGGTCTTGGAATCCAAAGTTTGGTCTTCAGTTTCCTTGAATTTGTATTGGGGTTTTGAGGGAGGCTCTTGAGAGAATTGAGAGGAGTGAATTTGATCTTTAGGAATAGGGTTAGGTCTTTAGGAGGTGTTAAGATAGCATAGAAATTTACAAAATACTAATAGAAATAGCTTAATTTATGGAATGCCATTAATGAGGCAAAATTTGGCAAAAACCCACATATAACCCTACACATACAAGTTCTACGAAAATGGACATAACTTCTTTATTCGAACTCTAAATAAGGTGAAACGAAGTGCGTAGAAAAGCTAATTCAAAGAGCTTTGATTTGGTAGGTCGTGGACCACCTAATTCTTTGTGTTATTAGAGATATACCCCTTTAAAGTTGACCCTTCTACCAGTACTTGTGCGAAACTTGGCCATCGGAAATTCCTTTGAACTTGGCTTGATGTAGGGGACCCTCAATGGTCTTAAATGATATAAATAAGATTGAATTAGATTTGGATGAGTGCTTGAAGTTTGAATGAGTCACTTGAGATCCGAAAGTGAGTTTAGGGCACTTGAATTGGGTGAAATATTTGTCTAAGTATTTGAATGAGTATTGAGGACTGTCTAGTGTGATATAAGGGTGAAATATGGCTAAGTATAGGTATTTTCATGCATGGGATACACTTAGGACCAAGAAACAAAGGTCTTGGATGAACAAGAAATATAGCACATAAAATGAAATGAGGCGCGCCCTTGGTGCGTCGCTCCTTGGGTGCGAAAACTTCACTGGAAAGTGAATTTTGAGGAAATGAAATTGCGATTTGTTTGTTCTAAAATCTAGGTTTGACCCATTTTCCACTCCATTTCACATCCTAAATAAGAATATGAAGTCAGATTTTTGATATCACACACGAATTTAGAGATATGAGAAAATTATGGTTCGGGGCACTTTCGAGGCACATTTTTGGGCACTTTTTGAGGTTGTTACACGGGTGAAGCACCATACTAAGTTTAGGGACCCTTAGAGGGGTAGGGTTGATATCATTGATGATTATCCTTATAATTCTTAGGGATCCATGGACATTGTCTCAACTTATGATCTATTGCATCACACCCAAAACATGCACTTAACCTGCTAAACCATCTCCCGGATTGTACCTTCCACACTTGTTGCATGTAGGAGGACCTTGACCACCAACATTTTCACCTAGATACTTAGGGCTAGTCACCTTATCCTGGTGAAACTTAGGATTAAACGCAATATCAAAAGGTGAGTCATCCTCAATCCAAGCCTTCTTGAACTCTCCACTCCTTCTCTTCCTAAGCTTCTCTCCTTTAAGTTGCTCGGCATAAGTCATGAGCTGAGACAAATGCATTTCATGAACTAGCATGGCAGTGCGACATTCTTCATTAACCAAGTCGGATATCCCCGACACAAACTTGTTCATCCTTGCCCTAGAGTCGGCAATAAAATGAGGAACATATTTTGAGAACTTGTTGAACATAAGGGAATACTCCCTCAAACTCATGGAGCCTTGCTTAAGATTCATGAACTCCATCATCTTTGCCTCTCTTAATTCAATAAGAAAGAACCGGTTGAGGAGGGCAACCTTAAATTATTCCCATGGGATGAGATTATTGTTCTCTCTCTCTAGCTTTCATTGAGTAAACCAAATTCGTGCAACACTCTTGAGTTGGTAGGCCACATGTTCCGCCTTATCCTCTGAACTCACCTCCATAATAGCAAGCACCTTATATATCTCATTAATGAACTCTTGGGGATCCTCTTCTGTTTTGGAACCATGAAACTCCGGAAGGTCCATCAAAGTCCCTCACTCTTGAGACCGGAGTAGGAGAATGAGGAGCTTGGGCCCCTTGGTTCAATTGGTTGGTCACGGCATGTGCCAACATGGTTATGGCATTCCAGAATTCGACATGTCTAACCCCTCCATCTTGAGGAACTTTGGGAGCCAGATGAGCCGGATCCTTCTTGGGTACGAGATCCCTCTGTGGTCTTCCTCTTGATAGATGCATGATCTAAAAGAGCAAAAGAGTGCTCTTAGGGAAGGAAACTTTATTTTTAAACCTAGAGCACGACATAGATCATGAAGAAGTGAACCATTTCCTAAAATGCCTCTTAGCCTCTTATTCATAGTTGATGCGTGCTTCACAACCATGAACAAGACTCTACTTGACGGTGTGTGTTGGATGTCAGAGAACCATTTATAAACCTAGTGCTCTGATACCAAGCTTGTCACGATCCAAGCCTGCGGTCTAGATGTGACACGGTGAATTGGAAGCCCGAAGGCAACCCAAACAATCCTCTTAGCATAATATTTTAACATCTTTGGTTTTGCTGAATATAAAACAAACATTCAACAATTAATTCTAGGGGAATAGGGGGCTTATGAATCACACTATGGGATAGATAGGGGAAAGGGATTTGCATGAATCAGATAACAAGCAAGTACTCAGGGGAATAGGGACTTAGCACTTTCATCACTTCCCACCATAATTAATAGTATAAAATAGCATTACATAAGGGATAGGTCTAAGGGATAAGTCTCCATAAAATCTCAACATCAAATCATAGGTACATAGTGTAGTATCCAGCAACACCTTTAAACATGAATTGGAAGGGGGCCAAGACATGTTCAAGGCTCACGCTCAAACTATAATGTAAAGTAGAAAAAGTCTCAACATAAGTATGATAGAAACCTGATATTGTCCCCGAACTAGAGACTCACCAACTCTCTTCTTTCAACAATTCAAAACTAACCACGTGGAGGATATAGTTGAGCGTCGGTCCCTGCATAGTTAAATCATGCAGGCATAGAAGTATGTATTAGTACTTGGAATGTACTAGTTTGTAGGTATGCAATGCATGACATGAAAATAAATAATGGAATGATTCATGCTAAGTCTTGTGATAAAAATGATACATTACAAAGGCATTAGTAAGCCATAATCAGGCTAATATTATTTAAACATAAAGGACAACTTTAGAAAGAACATAATAGGATGCATAGATAAACATAATCGAGAATAAGCAAATTATATAAACTTGGAATATACATATGGGTGATCATTTAGACATTTTACTCTCACCATAGAACATGGAATAATGCACATGACAAATAAAGATCTTACCCTTACTTGAATACATGATAGGCCGCATAAACTTAAATTAGTGAGAAATACAGGATGTCATACATAATTAATGTATTAATATTCTTGGCTGAACAATACATCACTTTACATAAAAGACTATTTTGCTATGCAAGGAACATTGGTAATCATAATGAAAACCACCTTACATACTTGTAGACATCATCATGTACCTTTAGGGGAAAATACCATATGAACTTGTGAAACAATGAATCATAGGAACTCTAAATCACCTTTGGACATAAGATAAAAGAACCATATCAATTTATCATAAGGGGACCTATTGGGAACATGAGGAGAACTTGAACATAGGTGATAAAATCATTTGAGTTCTTAAAACGATGAGTTATATGAATTCGAAACACCATTAACAGTAGTAAGCATATTTGGACATAATAATAAGGAACCATCATATTCATCATAAGAGAATATCTTAGGGATATGAGGGGGCATTAACATATATTAAAGAAAACCATATATCAAGAGTGACTTATACCATAATGCTTTGTGGAGTTCATAAAAGATAATGAGAGAGACCATAACTGACATAAACCATGTAAGCTAAGTCATGGAGTCCCGATGTTTTCCCTACACCAGAAGAAAGGGGGAAGGCACTTATCAAGCTAAACCTCCTAGTGCTTAAGTGGATCCACAAAGATTCGTGTGAACAGGATACTTACCTCTAGTTCTTGGACTCGGGTACTTTCCTCAAGCTCGAACTCGGGTACTTGCCTTAAGCCCTCATATTTAGGTACTCACCTCTTAGGGATTCGATAATCACCTCTAACCCCTTTACCTACAGTGACTTGTAGTTTTAGGACTTAGATAATCGCCTCTAGTCCACTCGGTGCTAGATAGTCTCTCATAGGAGTAGGAAAATCATATGTCATAGCATCATATCATAAAATCATTCCAAGTCATAAGGGAGGTCTACTTTTCCAATCCCCAACCCATTGATATCATAAAGTCAGATACATAAGATAGTTCCTTAACCATTCCTTAGATGGGAGATCCTCAACCATAAGACATTCATGCATTAAATAGATGGGAGATCCTCCTCCATCAACATTCATTCATAAGAAACTTTTCATAAGTCAATAATAAATGTTGAATGTCTCATAAGCCTTTATTTCTCATTATTTAGACATCATACTTCAAGGCACACAGTGAATATCATCAATTTAAATCATTCATACATATCATCTTTCAAAAACATAGACATGGAAACATGAAATGCATCTCAAACAATCCTCAACTTTATAGTATCTCATAGTATCATAACATTTGCAGCTTTGAATATCATAAACTAGCTCATCAAACCATCACATCATAATATCAAATAAAGGGCTTCACATCATTCATAACATTTATAACATTCTCACAAACTCATTCCATGCTTAATTTTCCTTCAACATTAACAACATTCATAAATCATGTGTCTTACTATAAAACCTTTATCACATAAGAGATTTTCCATATAACTTAGTCCAAACATGGTGGTTAATGTACTTAAGCTTAAAATCATAGAATTGAAGAGTAAGGAACATGAGAGGGGTAACTTAGAGTCATTTAGGAAGTCATTCAAACAACCCAACAATATACTTGAAAAACCCAATTTGGGTGTCATGAAAATCATTCAAAAATTTGTATTATTTTCAAGTCTTTCAAGGTGTCATAGCTTACAAAGCTTTAACGTAATAATGATACCATAATCTCAATCATTAGTAGGAGCCCCTGTATCAATAAATCAAGAATCAACAAATTTCCAACATTTTTCATGTAATGGAGTGATAATAGAAAAAACCCATAAAGAATTAGTCATTAGAATCAAGAAATTTGATAAAAATAGTTTTGGGGCTCCATGGGTGAAAGGAACCATGGATGAAGACCCACATACCTTAATCTTGGAGTTTTCTTAAAGAAGTAACTGAGGGTTGAATTGGGTTCTTGAAAATTAAGACAAGTTCTTGAGATTCTTGAATTTTAATAGGATAGTTAATGATGTTTTGGAGAGGATTTTGAGAGCTTTTAGTGTCATGACCAAAACTAGGGCCTAGGTGATACACGGAAAATGAGAACCCGAAGGCCCCCAAAAAAGCCTCTGTAACACCCCACACCTTACAATACTAGTACAATGCAAAGGAAACATGACATGATTTGGGCCAATTGATGCTAAATT
>JAPFFP010096045.1:0-20283 GCA_026153255.1 Solanum medicagineum | reverse complement strand
TAATCGCTTGCATGTCGGTCTCTCTTACGTAGCAAGGTTGGTACACAGAACTATCATGCCAGACTAAAGGAAAGGTGTCAATAAATGCAAATGATTGAGAGCATGCCCATTACAGTGGCGTGAAAGCGATACATTCCAACCTACCTCATTTAACCCTTGACTCCTAATTTGTTTTTATTATTTTATATTTTCTCATGTGTTAGATATGTACATTTATTTTCTAAAAACTATATTTTATTATGTGTATCGAATATAACAAAAATATAAAATATTTTATTTAAAAAATCTTGCAGTAATTAAGAGTGGAGGATTAGGTGCATGAGGTAGAATTGTCTTTTTTCAAAAATATAAAAATAATATCTAAATTATTATTTAAAATGGGATGGAGACAAAGTAAAAAATTCTTTAAAAACTTTTATAATTTTTCTTAAAAATAAACTTAAAATTTGGGGAGATACAGTGAGAGTAAGTGATGGATTGGGATTAGAAAAATATTTTATATATCCATTTTTAAAATAGTAATACTTTGATATTTAACTTCAATACTAAAATAATTTATTTACTTTTTTTTAAGATGAAATATTTTGTCCATGTGAAGCGTGATGTAACAACTTTTTCAAATAAAAAAAGAGAGTGTAGTACACACACTATGATGAGAGTGAAATAAAATAAAAGTGTGTTTTTCAAATTAAAAGTGACCGTTTAAGTATGAAACTTACACTCTCAATAATTAGGTATGAAACTCAAAAAAGGAGAATAGTCAAACGTATTTTTGACACTTATCAATAAAAAATAGAAGGTAAATCTGTTGTGCTTATATTTTACAACATATAAGATTTTATGATAAAATACTTTATTTGTTACAATTTATTTTTATTGTTTTGATTTAATATAAAGTTTTAAAAAGTAGATAAAATTCTGTAAGCTTATGATTTTAAACTAAAAATATTCAAAATGCAAACGTGGAAAAAGGATTTAATATTATGGGTTCTAAATATTAAAACATGATAACAATATGAAACTAATGTAACAATCATCAAAGTTGCAAACATATAATGACTTATTGGCGTCATTATGGATGAACCGACTGGAAAGAATTTGGGATAGAAAATTCATGAGCAGTAACTTGAAGATTTAAGCCTAGCTAAACTTGGATGAAATTTGAGTCAGGTAAGATTTGGGGTGATATGTTAATGAACTAAGATTTAATTTATGAGTTTGATCTTTTTAACTGATAGCCAAGCCAATAAGGATTTATATGACTTTAGAAAATTAAGTTTGGCCAACTAGAACCCTCAGAATTAATCATGGTATGAAAAACTGGTTTTAGAATGTCAAAGTTTGAGGGTGTGTTTCGAAATGGGGGTTTGGGACATACGTTATGAATTTCTGCTTCCATGCAACCTTGTAACGACCCCTCCTTTAGGAGCCTTGAGTGCAAAAAAGTTGGCCTGAAAAATAACCTGATGTCTTGTTCACGAGGGCAACTTATAGCCTGTAGGATTGGTCCTTAAATATGAGACTTCAGCAATGGAAAATATTCTCGGGTGTGGGGTAACCCACGGACTAAGTGTCGGCCCGTAGGATGCATTATGGTCCGTAATTTGGAGTTTGGTGGAAGGTGACCTACGTGTTACCAGATGGCTCGTGAAACAAGATACGACCCGTAAGGTGGTTTATGGAATAAGACCTAGAAAAGTAAGCAAAATGGTTAAGTGTGGAAGGACTCTACGAGTCCAACCACGGCAGGTAGGTGTTTATACGGCCCGTAAAAGTAATGCTTACTTATTATCACGATCCTGACCCGTCGTAATTGGCATCCACGCTAGTCCTTTGGTGGGAGGATCAGCACTACAATTGAAACAAGAAATTGATATGAATATGCGAATAAAAGATGTGAAAATAGGTTAAACATCAACCACAAGTTGAGTTCTCATAAACTTAGTCTCAAACAGAAAGATCTAAACATGTGCAAAAATAATTCCTATAACTCGAAAGTCACTGTAACAAAACTCTATCTAATAGTCAAAACTATGGGGATGTAATCCCAAGATAACATAAGTAAAAAGTATGTAAAATGTTTGAATTCGAATTCAACGGATCAACTATTTGCTATCTGGGACTGTCAACAGTGCCTGAAGATTGACACTATTTGATTAAGGTATAAGGGTAATTTAGTGAAAACACTTCTTACTTTTTAGAGGTGAAAGATTTCTTAAGGGGTTGCCTAAGCTTAAAAAATATTGTAATTTCATGGCACTTCATTAAGGTTTAGCTAACGGTATTTTTGGCACGAAGAAAAATAACAATTGTAATCTCATCACAAATAAATTACTGCACTTTACAGAGGCTCTTGAAGCTATGCCAGCAGCAATTGTAAAGTTTGTTGCAAATGAGATAACCATAGTATATAGTGTTTATGGTGGTGTCCGAAAATTGCAAGCAACCACCAAACACAAAGACGCTAATACTTGCACAAAATGAGTCAGCACATGTTGAATTGTATTTTATTGCACAAGCTCTTGAGTACTACTATTGTATTTACATCATTTGTTTAGATTGTATGTTGGAATAGCCATTAAAGGCTTTTCTCTGCATGTTACTATCCCAAACTTCTCATCAATGTCTAAATCACAAGGCTGCATACCATTTGGAAGCTTCCACTCAAAACAATGCACCAATTGTGCCACCACTAGGTGGACCACGGTAACTCCCAACTGCATTCCTGGGCAGTTCTTCTCCCAGAACCAAATGGTACAAGTTGGAAGTCGTGTCCACGTAAATCTACATTGCTCCCAACAAATCTCTCAGGCAAGAACTTCTCAGGCTCAGGCCAAACATTTGAATCCCCTTGAACTGCATAACAATTTACCATGATTCGGGAACCCTTTTGCACGTGGAAACCATCGACTACACAATCCTCCATGGACTCATGATACAATAGTGGAACTACAGGATGCAGCCTCAGGCCCTCTTTTACAACCATGTCTAAGTAGTTTAACTTCTCCAGGTCGGATTCTTCTACCATTCTTTCAAAGTCTACCACATCGTGCAACTCCTTTTGGAGTTTCTTCATCACTTGGGGTGCCTAAGAAGTTCTGTGATTATCCATTCCGTTGATGATGCTGTGGTGGCCATTGCAGCCAGAAGCATGTCCCGTATAGAAAAAGAAACAGGGGAATTAATTAGTACAAACCGTTTCATTCTCAAGGATTGTGGTTGAACGTACATACCAAGAGGATAGCTTTTATGTGACGATGGTCAAATTGAAATTCTGCTTCTCCAGATTGCATTACGTCCATCATGGTGTCCACAAAGTCCTTGGTTTGCTTCTTATCATGAGAATGAACGTGTTCATCAATAATCTTCTCAAGGAACTCATCAAACACCTTCGAAAGATCCTTGAGCTTGCGGGTGAGTCCCTGGAGATCAATAGCACCAAGGAAGGGGAAAAAATCACCAAGATTTGGCATTGCTGCTAAATGGACAACATCTTGAACAAGAGCTTTGAATCCCCTCTTGTCCAAGTCCTCATCCATGTACTTCTTTCCAAACACCATTAAGCAAGTCAAGTTAGCATTCAATTATGAAATCTTTGCACTAAGATCAACAACTACACGATCATGAGCTCCCATTTTAATCGATTCAACAGAAGTTCAACTTCTTGCTTTCTCATGGATTGAAATGAATGGATCTTGTGATTGCTCAAAAGGTGCACATATTGCGCCAATACACACCACACTTTGCAAATATCGAATTCTTCTGTCCATAAGCCAAATATTGAGATGTCTCATGATGAGGCCTACTAACAGAGATGTGATCATATGTCTTGAGTACATTCTCGGCTGCATCAACAGACGAGGCAACGATAGTAGGTACCAGTCCCAATCGAACATACATAATAGGACCATGTTTCGTAGCTAGTTTTTGTAAATCTTGGTGTGGATTTTTGCCTAACAAATGAACATGTCCTAAAATTGGAAACCCTTTTGGACCTGGAGGAAACCTTTTCCTCTTTTGAATGTTTATCAGATCATCCAAGGCATATAGAAATAGAACAACCACTAGAGTTTCCCAAATCAAAGTCATATTAATTGCAGTGTTGATTTATTCAGATTTAAAGATGGTTTATAAGGAAATGCAAGAGAAGAGCAGCACATGTTGTAAATCTTTACTTTAAACACCACGGTAGGGATTTGCTCATAGCACTAGTTGACTGTCACATTAATTACGTTAATTTTTAAGTACTATTGTGTTTATTTAACTCTGATGAAGAAAAAAGATCTTCCAGAATCCCAAGGAATTCTTTTCAGAGTAAAATAGTCCAAACCCCCTGTAACATCACTTATTTGTACTCCCTCCGTCTCATTTTATGTGGTACCTTTTGACTTGGCACGGTGTTTAAGAAAAAACTAAAACTTTTAAAATCATTCTTAGATATTTGTGTGGTTGAGAATCATCTCATTATGGTAAAAGAAAATTTTCAAAATTAAATAAGTTGACATTCTTTTTGGAATGAACAAAAAAATAAAATAAAATCATATCATATAAAATAGAATAGAAGGATTATATAAATTAACCCCACAATGTCTCCGCCGATTTAAGGCAACTCTGCTTCGTTCTTTAATACACACAAGTCACTGCCAAATTAGTCTTTAATATTGTCTCGGGCCACTGATGCCCGCTTGACCTAATTACTCGTCGAGCAATAGTTGTTCACTGTAATCAAATCATCATTTTAATATAATAAATATAATATCTTAAAAATATAATTAAAAAAATGATCATAATTAGTGATAAACATAAATTGAAAATTAAGTATAGAATTATCTCTTGATTTCTTAAATTAGACAAGTATTGTTTTACATCAATTTTTAGTATAGAAGATAAATAAAGATGGATTGAGGGAGTATTGTACTGCACTAGCCTTATTAATTGATGTTTAGTATTAGATCTTGAAAAATAATTTGAAAAATACGTCATTAATATTAAGAGTTAAACATGAAATAAATAATTATTTTTTCTTAATATTTTATAAGAGACAAGTAAAAATAAAAATTTATTTTTTAAATAATGAACAAATAAAAATCAACAGATGGAGTATTTTGCAATAGCTTAATTTCAATTGATACAAATCTAGGAAATTTTTCAATACTAACTCTGCGAGAAAGGATAAACAAATTGGGTGTTTCCCGTTAAAACTCATATTGGGTATAACTAAAAGTAGCTACTTGCCTATATTGTATTGTATTATAAATATAATTGGGTATGTTGTTCGCTTAAAAAAATGATATGTTCTTTTTAGTTTGTCTGAATATTTTTTTTGGGGAATATATTAATTTAAAATTTTCATGTAACATTTTTAAGGCTCTCAGATTAAATGATATTTTAGTACATTTAATATAATTTAATTTAAAATCACAAAATTAAAAAGTCTTATTTATTTTCTTAAACTTAATACCCAAACAAACTAGGTTATTCTATTTTTTTAAAAAAACGGATGAAATATTTTTTTTCTCCTTTTTTTGACATTTTTTTTAAAAAAAAATTCTCATTCAATATATCAAACAATCAACATATTTATACTAATTGAATGGATTAATAAAGAAAAATTAAGGCCACAGCACTTTTAAAGCTCATATAAAAGAGCCGTTTGCATAATTCTTCCCATTAATCTAAAATGAAAAATGAAAAGTCCTTTACTATGAGAGTTGAAAGGGTTCTTCGCCATCACAATTCATTTTTTATCCCTACTTTGAATCCCTTCTTATTTAGGTCAATCAAAAATGCTAAAATTGTAATAGCCAAAACAGAGAGGCTAAATTTGATCAGCAAACTTTCTTGATTCTTACAAAATGTGACCTCATCTTTGGGAAGTTTAGCGGTAGAGAGCTAGTTGCTTAAGGTGAAATTTTCGTTTAATATTTAGTACCATTGTCATAACCTAAACATGGACGTGATGACTCCTGTCCTATCCTATCAAGACAAATATGTCTTGACATAACTCATAAGCACCCCAAAAATCTAATGTCGTGTGTGTAAGTCTCTAAATATTATGTCAAATTTAAAGATACAAGTTTGGATGTCTCCATGTCTAGAACAAAACAGGAACATAGTGTTAGTGCTAAAATGTTTTGATTAATGACAAACTGCAGGAACACATCTAAAAGGAAAAAACGAAAATCTGTTGCTACATTTGACATGATACTAAAAGAGTCTGATGGCAAGCATAAAAGGAAAACAAATATATCAAGATCCAAATGAGATGCTGATTGAAGATCTGATGGATACTGATTGATCATCTGATGACAAACAGGAAAGAAAAGCATCCAAAATGGAATAAAAGTAAAAGAATTGAACAAATCTGAGAAATCAATCAAGGATCAATCAGTCAAGCACAAAAGGTAAAATCAAGGAAATAAATAAAGCAACTCAAATCAAGAAAATCAATCAACAATAGAAAAATCTAGAAGATCAATAAGATGCCTTGGAGAAGATTAATCAGATGACAAATCTAATTTAAGAATATTGAGAAGATAAAGATTCCAGCCTTGAAGTGAATAAAATCAATCATGCAACCAAAAGGAAATCAAATATACTACAACACTGGCTAAAGGAAAGAGATCCAATCGGGATAAGAAGATAACACTAGAATATCACAAAAGGAAGGAAAAACAATCAAGAGAAGATTAAAGAGCTGAAGAAGGAAATAACATCCAATCAGAATGATGTATCCCCAATCAAGGATTCACCCTAACATCCTTGATTGGAAGAATTCCCTTGGGTCATGTAAATCACCAACGACTAGTTTTCGTTGGAAGCATTCTATATTAGCCTCCTCTAGACTTAGTAGTTCCTGTACTTTTGAGAAAATAATCTAGAGAGAAAATTATACTATTCTACTCTACAAAATATTGTACTCTTGTGTGAACAATTGTAAAAGAAAAAGAGAAAAACAGAAAAAGAGTGAGGTTTTCTAGGCTAGGCTTTCTTGAGAGGAGTTGAAAAAAATCTGATCTGTGCATCAGAGTGAGAGAAACATAGTTTGTAAACACCTTCCATTTGAACCATAAAGGAACTCTGCTGACCCAACGGGACTGGATTAGGCACTACATTGGTGATTCGAACCAGTATACATCGCTTTGTCAATTTACTTTCTGTATAACTTTTCTGTTGCTGTCTCAGTCGACTACTCCTCAAAGTTAGTCAACTATCAATTAAATTTTCAATTCACCTCTCCTCTTGACTATCAATTAGTATCAGAGCAAGGTCTCACTTTATAAGTCTAACAACTTGTGAGAAAAGATAATAATGGCCAACTATCAAATTCCTGGCACTATCCTTCAAGACAATCACTCCTCAAATCGTCTTCCCTACTTCAACGGCCAGTACTACTCTCACCGGAAAGATAGGTTCATAATGTTTCCCCAATCCACCGACTATCAGGCTTGGCTGGTTATCAAGAAAGGTCCTAAAGCTATCCCTGGCACTTCTATTGATAAGCCTATAGATTTGAAATCATTCAAAATCACCAAGGATCAATAGGAGGTCCTATAGACAAATTCCAGAGCCATCAGTCTTCTTTACTGTGCCATGAGTGGATCCAAGTATGACAAGATATCAACCTGTGAAACAACAAAGGAGATGTGGGAAAAACTAGAGATAACTTATGAAGGAACAAGCAAAGTCAAAGAGGCTCATATAAATACTCTGGTCAATGAGTATGAACTGTTCAAGATGGCTGATGATGAGAATGTCGAAACTATGTTCGCCAGATTTGGCAAAATAGTAAGCGAACTGAAATCTCTGGTTATGGTGTACACAAATTCACTACAAGTCAGGAAACTGATCCGAAGCCTTCCCAAAGCATGGGAAAAGAAAGCCTACTATTCTAGAAGACAGTGATCTGCAAAATATGACATACGATGAACTACGTGGAAACCTCATGGATTATGAACATAACCACATCCAGCGATATCGAAAAGATGATAAGAAAAACTCAGTTGCTTCCAAGCAGAAACTGTTACCGAAGAGGAGCTAGATGAAACCAACAATGAGGAAATGACGCTAATCACGCGAGGAGTCAGAAAAATGCTCAGACAACGGAGACAAAGACCACAACAAGAATCAAGGCAAAATGAGCGAAATGACAATCGATGCTACCACTGTGGAAGACTTGGACACATTCGTCAAAACTGCCTCGAGCTGAGAAGAAAAATACCGGCAGAGGTAGCAACTCAATTCACTAGGCGCATGGAATGATGAAGAAGGATCTGAAGAAGATCCAGTTGAGACTGCTAACATTTGCTTCATGGCACTTGGTGAAACTAGTGAGGTAAGAACCCTTAAATGTCCTAACTGTTATGAACTTCAAAACACTATTGATATGCTCATGATGAACTTCAAAAGGTTATTGACGAATATAATAAAATTTCCAATGAAAAGAAAAATTGAGAAATTCTTCTCGAAGGAAGTCAAGTTGAAGTCGACTTACTCCAAGAGGAGCTTGATGAGATTACGTTGCGTTTAAAATTTTTTTGAAAACCATCAAATCCATGTTTCTTTCGTTCCTCAACAACTTTTCAAAAAATCAAACTAAAACTAGTGATTATTGAAAGTAACAACTCTTACAAATCAGCCTGTTTTACATGTGGTGAAATTGGCCACAAATCCTTTAGGTGTAACACTCTCAAAACTGGCATATGGATTTGGAGACCAAAAGTCTCCACCACTAACAATCAAGGACCCAATGAAGATTAGGGACCTAAAATAAATTGATTTCCTATTGATGTAAGCACCCCAAAATATAAATCTTACAAGAAGGAATGTGGGTCATAGATAGCGGGTGGTCAAGACACATGACGTGGAAAGAAAGAAAATTTCAAAAGTGTTAAGAAATTCGATGGAGGATATGTCAGGTTCAGTGACAATGCAAAAGATAAAATTACTGGAGTATGTATAATTACAATTAGCCCATCATGTGATCTCACTGAAGTTTACCAAGTAGATGGACTAAAGCATAATCTTTTGAGCATCAGTCAACTCTGTGATGTTGGATTTTATGTAAATCTCAATGCCGTGAAATGCATCATGTCGAATCCGTCAAAGAACATTACCATTGTTGGAGATCGTGCGGAAAACATAACGTGCTGAACAATATTGATCTTTCTACTCTAACATGCCTAACGACTATTACAAATGATCCATGGGTTTGGCATAGGATACTTGGCCATGCCCGTATGCTTACAATTGAAAAACTGTGTAGATTAGATCTAGTCATTGGACTGCCCAAGTTAAAATTTGAAAAAGATCATCCCTGTGATGCTTGCTAGTTCGGAAAACAGGTAAGATCCTCATTCAAAGCCACGGACAACGTCAGAACTTCAAAATCTCTACAACTGCTGCATATAGATCTCTTTGGGCCTACTAAGACGGCAAGTATTGGTGGTAAACGTTATGCTTTTGTAATTGTTGATGATTACTGTCATTTTACCTGGGTTATATTCTTATCTTATAAGCATGAAGCCTTTACAAATTTTGAAGTTTTTTTCAAAAAGATTCAAAGAGAAGCAAGATACTTTATTACAAGCATTCACAATGATGAGAGTTTGAAAATAAGCTCTTCGAAGACTTTTGCAACAACAATGGCATCGCTCAGAACTTCTTTTCACCTAGATCTCCGCAGCAGAATGGTGTAGTCGAATGATAGAATCGGTCACTACAAGATACTGCTCGCACTATGTTGTTGGATCAAAGGCTACCTGACTGTTTTTGGGCTGAGGCAGTTAGTACAGCCTGCCACGTGTTGAACTGGTGTATGGTCAGACCCATTTTAAGGAAAAAAAGCCCAACATCAGCTATTTTCACCCTTTCGGATGCAAATGTTATATCCATAATAATGGTAAGAACAATCTTGGTAAGTTTGATCCACGAAACGACGAAGGTACTTTTCTGGGGGTATTCTCCATCTAGTCGAGCTTTTAGAGTCTTTAATAAACATACGCTTAGCGTTGAAGAATCTGTACATGTTGTTTTTTATGACTCTAACCCAAGTTTGTAGCTCCCTGAGGATGATTCTCCTGTTCAAACTATAGTATACACTTCCTCTAGTAACACTGGTCAAATAGAGGTGTCGACTCCCTATCCTGAGAAGTCGACTGTCCTTCCTGAAAAGATTGTAGTGCCAAGAGAATGGAGACATAACACAAGTTATCCAAATGACTTGATCATAGGAAATACTTCAGATAGGATGCAACCTAGGGCATCCTTGAGGAAACAAGCATCTGTCGCCCTTGTCTTTCAATTAGAACCAAAGAAAGTCGATGACGCTCTTAAAGATGAGTGTTGAACGGCTATGAAAGAAGAGCTCGAGCAATTTGACAAAAATCAAGTATGGACTCTCATTGAAAAACTAGAAAATTGTTTTGTCATTGGCACAAAATGGGTCTTCCGGAATAAAATGGACGAAAATGGAAACGTGATCAGAAACAAGGCCAGGCTGGTTGCCCAAGGCTACTCTCAACAAGAAGGTATAGACTAAGACGAAACTTTCGCTCCGGTAGCAAGGTTAGAATCCATTCGCATCCTTCTTGCATATGCTTCTTATTACCGTTTTAGACTTTTTCAAATAGATGCCAAAAGTGCTTTTCTAAACGAGTTTATTAAGGAAAAGGTTTTTGTCAAACAACCCTCCGGTTTTGAAGATCCAACTCTTCCTAACCATGTTTTTCAGCTATCCAAAGCTCTTTATGACTCAAACAAGCCCCTAAAGCTTGGTATGAGTGCCTCAACAACTTTCTTCTTGAAAATGATTTTAAAAGGGGGAACATTGACACCACTCTCTTTGTTCAAAAATTCAACTCTAATTTGCTTATTGTTCAAATCTACGTTGATGACATTATTTTGGGTAGTTCTAACACTTCTTTGTGTGAGAACTTTGCTACTCTTATGAAAGGAGAATTCGAAATGAGCCTCATGAGAGAGTTCAATTTTTTCTTGGGACTTCAAATCAGACAAATCGAACAATGCATTTTTATTTGTCAAAGTAAATATGCAAAAGAGTTGATCAAACGGTTCAAAATGAACAATGAAAAGGCCTACGAAACTCTTATGATCCCTTCCACCTGCTTAGAATCAGATCAAGATGGAAAAAGTGTTGACGAAAAAATGTATCGAGGCATGATTGGGTCCCTACTCTACCTCACTGAAAGTCAACCCAACATCATGTTCAGTGTCTGCAAAATGTGCTAGATTCCAGTCGACTCCCAAAGAGCCTCATCTAACTTTCGTAAAGAGAATAATTTGCTATCTCATCGGAACCACTAACCTTGGACTATGATATCCAAATTCTGCTACCTTTTCTCTAACGGGTGACTTAGATGCAGATTTTGCAGGTGAAAAAGTTTGATAGAAAAAGCATCAGTGGATCATGTCAATTACTAGGAAAATCACTCATATCCTGGCAAAGCAAAAAGCAGACCTCGGTTGCATTATCAACTACTGAATCAGACTACATGGCCGTAGGAAGCTGTAGCACTCGATTACTTTGGATCATGCATCAACTCGAAGATTTTGAGTTCTTAATGAAATAGGTTTCTATTTTTTGTGATAAAACGAGTGCAATTAATTTGTCAAAATATACTGTGCATCGCTCTAAACTTAAGCACACTGATATTAAACATCATTTTATTCGTGATCGTGTTGAGAAAGTGATCTTATGTTAGATTTTGTCAACATAGAAAATCAACTCGTGGATATTTTTATGAAACCATTCCATGAAGAAAGATTTTCATATCTGCGAGAAAAATTAACTATTATTTCCTTTCCTCATTAAACCTTTTACAAATATTTTTTCCTTCACTGTTATTTTTACTTTTCAAATTTTTTTGCTCTCCTTTTTGATTCCGTCAAGGGGGAGAATATTCTCAGTTGCTATATTTTCCTATTACTTATTCTGTTTGCATTGCATATACTATGTCTAAGAAAATTGGTACAAGGACATAAGAAGTCAACCTAGTCAACTAGGGCTCAGACAGACTGGGGGAGCCTCATTAAAATCCCAAGAAGCTCGAAGAGAGGGGGAGCCAACTAATTAACAGGGAAGTGTTCATATAGTAGCGTTAAATGTCATCATAAAAAAGGGGGATATTATTAGTGCTAAAATATTTTGATTAATGACAAATTGGAGGAACACATCAAAAAGGAAACAATGAAAATGTGTTGCTACATCTAACATGATACTAAAAGAGTCTGATGGCAAGAATAAAAGGAAAACAAATATATCAAGATCCAGATGAGATACTGATTGAAAGATCTGATGGGATGCTGATTGTTGATCTGATGACAAACAAACAGGAAAGGAAAGCATCCAAAATAGAATAAAAGTAGAAGATTGAACAAATCTGGGAAATCAATCAAGGATCAATCAGTCAAGCACAAAAGGCAAAATCAAGGAAATAAATAAAGCAACTCAAATCAAGAAAATCAATCAACAATGGAAAAATCTAGAAGACTAATCAGATGCCTTGGAGAAGATTAATCAGATGAAAAATCTAATTTAAGAAGATTGAGAAGATAAAAATTCAAGCCTTAAAGTGAATAAAATCAATCATGCAACCAAAAGAAAAGAAAATATACTGCAACACTGGCGAAAGGAAAAAGATCCAATTGGGATAAAAAGATAACACTGGAATATCACAAAAGGAAGGAAAAACAATCAAGAGAAGATTAAAGAGCTGAAGAAGGAAAGAACATTCAATCCGAATGAATGTATCCCCAATCAAGGATTCCCCCTAACATCCTTGATTGGAAGAACTCCCTTGGGCCATGTAAATCACCAACGACTTGTTTTCGTTAGAAGCATCCTATATTAGCCTCCTCTAGACATAGTAGTTCCTATAATTTTGAGAAAATAATCTAGATAGAGAACTCTACTATTCTACTCTACAAAGCATTGTACTCTTGTGTGAACAATTATAAAAGAAAGAGAGAAAAAGAGTGACGTTTTCTAGGCTAGGCTTTCTTGAGAGGAGTTGAAAAGAAATCTAATCTGCGCATCAAAGTGAGAGAAATATAGTTTGTAAACACCTTTTATTTGAACCATAAAGGAACCTTACTGACCCAAGGGGACTGTACTACGCACCACATTGGTGATCTGAACCAGTATACATCTTTGTGTCAATTTACTTTCTGTATTACTTTTCTATTGCTGTCTCAGTCAACTACTTCTCAAAGTTAGTCAACTATCGATTAAATTTTCAATTCATCCCCCTCTTGACTATCACATAGCAGAACTATGAGGTATCCATGGGAATGACATAACATCTACCTAGACAACTCCAAATGATAAGCCTCAAATATGGAAGAGAAAATGGTGAAAATTACGATGATCCGGACTGATACCATACACAAGGGTAGAAAGTGGGGAATGAACACCAAAAACTAATGGTATTCAACAAGTACCCCTAATAACTCTAGGTAAAGCCATGCTGAACACTAGTTTTCTATCACACACCATTCAAACTTCCACATGCTAATCTCCACACAGACTAAATCAACTTAACCTAATAATTTTTATCCACAACAATAGAGCACATATAGAACATCACAACTTGCACCTCAACTCATGTAGGTAGGTGACATAGGGGTGATTTTCTTTTGCATCACCACTTTTCGGCAGTTTGCAACACGCACAAACTTCAGCCACAACACACACAACAATCTGGCTAAGTACTTAGACTATTTCGTATATAGGCAACACAGAATGTATAAACACTTAGCCAAATTTACAGGAATGTTTTTCAACCTTTTATTGATAATCAACAATGAAGGAAAAGGCCTCACAAAAACGTCTAAGGCATAGAACACTGTTCCGAATGCCTTAGAAGAAATTCAACCCATATAAATGATCTGCACAAGGTAGTTACAACAAGATAAGGTAGTTACAAACTTCCCATGTGCCTAACACGTGGCCTGCCACATCAGAAATCCACTAAGTATACAACAACTATATTCTAACAGCCATATTTAAAATTCAAATTCAAACTAAGTAAACATGTGGCACATGTCCTATGCCTTAGGTGAATTTACATCATGCCAACACTTAAAATATTTTACTGCTGCCTTCTAAGACTTATAATATTTTCTGACTCTTTGCCACCACTTTGCGCACAATGAATCAGCTTTGCCTTGCCATCGTCAAGTGTCACAGCCTTGCCCAGCCTTGCCAAGCAACACACTGTCTTGCCTTGTCTTGCCGATGATGCAACCTTGCCTTGTGCCTAAGTCTACCTAGCCTTCATCCAGCATCCTTGGCCATTCGTGTTTAAGCTTACTTGTCAAAACTCAAGTAACTTGAACATCTTGCTGCACTACCAACACTTAGTCGCACAACCACACTACATTGCTTGCCCACATACATGCCAAGGCCAATATAGAAGTCCTCGCCATGCCCGTGCCACGCTCGTGCCATGACACTAGTTAGACTGGGGGTCTAAGAGTACGTTACCACAAATTTCATAATTCAACCTCGATAACATATCATCCCTCATGGATAGTAAAAAAAAAAAGAAGTACAAAACAATGTCATATAAAGTGATACATGTTTGTCTTAATGCTACATATTTGTTAAATCTCAATTTGGGATCCATGGACGACTTCTCATCCAATGTAACTATCACCACGTGTGGCATATCCCTCAAATATAGTATCTACGTACTACGGTGTGTGACAAGTCTCTTGTATATATAGTGTCAACCACAATATGTGGCAGTTCCTTGTATATAGTATCAATCATAGCATGTGACACATCCTTCGTATATATATCAATCACAGTAGTGTCGCATAATCAATGCAAATAAACATGTTCATATGCGTAATGAGAAAATGGGATTACAATGCCAACAACCAATCACAATGCAATCAAGACACTTCATCAAAGTGAATTAATATGATTGTCCAAGTATTCGAGGCACATTATACATATCACCATATCAACAAGATTCTTCTTTTACCCCAAGTTATCATAAACTTATTATCATTTATTATTGTATAAATTACATGAAATCCCTTGCCAATTTTCATTACTCTCAATTACACAATGATATATAAGATTCATTATTTGTCTCAAGAAATTAAACAATCACCCCAGCAATTGAGTTTTTCTTGTCCAACGAGTCTTCAAATCAACACAATATAATTAAATATAGAATCATAATAAAAATTTGGGAACAACTAACACCTATGTCATTAATGTTGAAAATCAAGACTCAAATGACATAAAAATTCATCTCAAGGGTTAGAGCCAAGTTTGAAAATTTACATAAAAATCATGTAATCCAAAGATTTTGAAAGCCAATGGCAAAACCACATAAAAAATGAGTTAGAAAACCTCCCCGAAAGTCCAAATCATTAGATCAAAGTTTAAGAGAACAATCTCCAATATCCGAATATGAAATCGTGCTCAAATCTGAAATATTATTTGAAAAATATCTTATTCATTCTTAGAAAAGTTTAAATATGAAATTTTTGAAAATGGAATTAAAATCAATCTTGAAATTCTCAATTTATCAAACTTTAAATTTATTAGAACGCCAAATTATACGCGGTTAATATGATAAAATAATGAAGTAATAAGTTTATATTAAATCAGTTTACCCATACCATAAAGATTCTAAATTGATCTTTTTCATCAAGAATAGAGTCTAAATTGATAAAATCTCAATTTTTTTCAATACATTTATAAATAGGAGAAGAAAATCAGATGAAAAAAATCATGAGAGAATGTCAAAATGAGCATCGAATACTAACTCTCATATTAAATTGAGACATATACCATAAGAACCACTTCATTATGCACTCTAAAACTCCCAATATGCTCAGCATATCAATTTAATATAGTCTGAATTTTAAATATACGAACAACAATATATTGGCACTAGAAATCAATACTTAATTTTCACCAAAAGGGTTATAATTTTCTCATATGATAGCATGATACGATTCTTGTTTCTAAATGTCTAAATAATAACACAGACATATTGCTTCAATTGAAACTCAATTCCATACTCCTTTTTCAATAAATATCTTTTACGTAAAAGTTCAATCTTGGCTTACCAGATATGTACCAAACTTTGCAGATCAGTCTTATAATTTATGCTCAAACTTTTAAGGGAGTCTGAATAATTTTTCGATCTTTAAAACTAATAACAAAACTTATAGCTGGCACAATTGCTGAAATAGCGCCAAAGCATCCAAAAAGCTTAGCAACTCACCCAAAATTCATTAGGAACCTCCTGAACAAACAAGGCCACCTTAATTCAAATGTCGATCAAATTCAGCTTTAACTTAAGAATCTTCAAACTTTCAAATAATGTCATGAAATTCATCCAAAGATTTTAGGAACTAAATCAAACCTTTAGCTAGATCAAATGGCACTATTCAGACCTAGTAGAATAATCAAAACTCTCTTGCTAACCTCAAACATTGATTATGTCAAATTTTAGACTTAACTTTTTTCGCTTCTCATCTAATGGTTCAAAATCAAACAAAATACCTTGGGACCCAAATCAACAACAAATATAGACCAAAATTACATTCGAAATTAATGGAACTGTAGAAATTTCTTTCTAAGCTTTCCATCACCAAATGTTCACTTTGGTCAACTATCTTATGTTTTCAATTTTCAAAACACAAGCTCTTTCAAAATTAGACCTGAGCTAGTAGCCCCCATACTCAAAAGTCATATCATGGAGATAGTGGAAGACAGAATTTCATTCTGAGACTCAAAATTTTAAATATTAAGTAAAGTCAACTATTTCAACTTAGAAACTTCCAAAACTTCCAAAAATCACAACTTTATGACTCGATTGCAAATTTAACCTCATATAATATTTAAACATGACTTGAAACAACCATTGCAAGCGCTAAAATGATAATTTTTTAAGAATTTCTAAAAATAACCTTCAAGATCATTACATTATCCAACACTAAAAATCATATTCTTCCTAAAACATAAAGAAGAAGAAATAAGAATACTTGATGTCACCAAGAGACTAAGGTGTAACACTTCAAAAGTACTTCAAAATTTTAAAGCTAAAATCTATATTTTTCTGCTTATTTGTAAAGGTTCGAATCTAATGACTTTGTTAGAATAAATTTCTAAATATTTGAAGTATATTAAATGTGGTTTAGTATCCTATAGAATTGAATATTAAAAGAGAATAGAATAAGGTCATGGACCATTGGCTGGACCATATATAGGCCATGGAACAATAGAGAACTCCAACACAACCAAGAAAAAAAATAAATATGAGTTATAGAGAAGTAATCCAAAAATTGAAGGTCAAAGATAAGTTCTTCAATAATTGAAGGTTAAAAAGAAGTACATCAATAGCGAAGAGAATTGCTCCAACGCAACAACGACGAGAAGAGGGAACAGTATAGAACTTTGAATTATTGGAAGATGTTGAAATAATGATCCAAAGTTGAAGTAGAAATCCGGACTTGTTTAGGATTTGCTATTTAGTATTTATTTAATTCATGTCTAGTTAGGATTTATTTGTTTAGTTCACAAAGGACAAACTTTCTAGTCCTTGTTTAATTTGGTTTCTTACTAAGTTACTATATATTATATATAGAGATTTTGCTAGTTATTTTCAATAGAAAGAATCAGAGACCAATTTGAAGGAAAATATTTTATTCGCTCTTGAATCTCACTTAGTACTACAAGTTGTTTCGAAAAATATTTTATCTATTTTTTAAAATAATGAACAAACGCAGGGAGTATTTAATTTTGACTAGTGGGTCTCTCATTTTCCAAATGAAGAAAGTGATGAACTCAACGGAATAGAAAACTCAATTAGTTGAAAGTAAAACTACCAAGAGGAACAAAAGACAGGAAAAATATGATTACGATTTGTAGAAAATGTGGCTGGATATTTTATTCAATATCCTTAGTAGCCTTATATAGGCTTACATATTTCAAAGAGTTATTATCCTACTATACCACTATTGTGATTCCACTAAACATGTTCTCCTAAAGTTAAGGAACCACATCTGCAGTACTACGAAACAAAGACTATGTCTCAAGATAAAAAAGTCCTAACTGAAAGCTAAAACATAGCTATACTACAGACTTAGTCAACCTAAAAAGTAGTGCCTGATGTTGTACGCCTTCAGCACTCCCTCTCGACATCAGCTTTTGTCTTAACCATGCCTATCTGCTGACATAAACTTCAGAACTTATTAACACTTAAGCCTTTTGTGAATACATCTACACTTTGTTGTGTTGTTTTAATATGCTCAAGGTTAATCTCTCCTTGCAACACTTTTTCTCTAATGAAGTGGTAGTGTATTTCCACATGCTTAGTCTTTGCATGAAAAATAGAATTTTCAGCCAAGCAAATCGCTGACTGATTGTCATAATACAAGGGAACTGCGTGTCTGACTGGTTGTTGCAAGCCTTTTATCAACTGCACAATCCATGTACTTTATTGAGCTGCAACTGTTGGTGCCCTATGCTCTGTGTTGACAACGACATTGTTGGTTGCCTTTTGCTACACCAAGAAATTTCTCCAATTCCAAGCTTAACCACAAAGCCAGTAGTTGAACGACGAGTATCATGATCCCCTCCATAGTCAAACTCACAGTATCGGACTAACTTGCATTCTTCACCTTTTTTGTATAAAATACCATAATCCATCGTACTTTTCACATATCTTAGTACTTTTCGAACAGCCTCTATGTAGTGCTTCTTTAGATTGTGCATGTAAGGACTTATTACACCAACTGCAAAGAAAATATCAGGTCTAGTCTGAGTTAAATAAATCTGACTACCTACCAATTGTCGATACATCACCGCATCTTCTAAGTCTTTTCCTTTATGTGCACACATCTTAGCATTTGACTCCAAAGGTGTTGAGATTGGTTTGTAATTAAACATTCCAAACTTCTTCAGCGAATCTTTGGAATTATTTTTCTGATGCAAACAGATTCCTTCTTCATTATGATAAACCTCCAAGCCAAGAAAATATTTAAGTTGTTTGAGTTCCTTCGTGCAGAAGCGAACTAACAAATTCTTCTTAGTTCGGAGAATTTCTTCTTCATAATCTCCTGTCAAGATGAGATCATCCATATATACTAGCACAATAGCAGGTTTTCTATCAGTAATTTTCACAAACAAGCTAAAATCTGCCAGAGTACTGAATAACTAATATGAGTAAGAAATTCAGAGATCTTACCATACCAAGCCCTTGGAGCTTGCTTTAATCCATATAGCGCCTTTCGAAGCTTACAAACATAATTTGGATGATCTTGACTTTGAAAACCCA
This sequence comes from Solanum medicagineum, assembly GCA_026153255.1. Classification (NCBI taxonomy): domain Eukaryota; kingdom Viridiplantae; phylum Streptophyta; class Magnoliopsida; order Solanales; family Solanaceae; genus Solanum; species Solanum medicagineum. Next base: position 955 of record JAPFFP010096045.1, on the reverse strand, counting down.
TTGGTTGATACATGTAGATCTCCCAATCCAGCTATCTATGCAAAAATGCATTGTTTACATCCATCTGCCAAAGATCCCAATCCTTACTGGTTGCAAGTACAAGTAGAATCCGTACAGTAGTAAGTTTTGCCACTGGACTAAATGTTTCATCATAATCTAGTCCATATTGCTGAGAAAAATCTCGGGCTACAAGACGAGCTTTGCGCCTTTCAATTGATCCATTTGTGTGACGCTTTATCTTTAAATCCATTAATAAGAAATGGGCTTGACATCCTTCGGTTTTTCGCAATCTCCAAAATTTGATTTAATTCTAGTACAACTATTTCCTCCTTCATAGCTTTAATCCATTTCGGATTCTGGAATGCCTCCTCAAAAGTCTTTGGTTCTCTTTCATCTTCCTTTCTACTATGGCAGCATTGGCATACTTGGATTTTGCTTTTTGATCCTTGCTAACCTTCTAAGTGTAGGTGATGTGTTTGCTCCACTTAACTCGCTTTCTTCACTTGGTTGTTGGTACATACCAGTTTGCCGAGGTTTTTGAGTCATGCCTTCTTCAACATAATCTTCATTAGCTTAATTTTCAACTTCATCTAGACTCAATTAGATGTGAGACGAGTCCAATACATCTTTGAAAGCATCTTAATCTGGCAGCAGTTTCTTCTTTGAAGACCATCTTGAAGAAGCTTCATTAAATACCAATATCATCTCCGTTGTTGGATCACAATATCATCACCCTTTTTGTTGACTGTCATACCCTATAAAAATACACCTAATAGTCTTTTTGTCCATCTTGCAACGTAAATGATTAGGTACAAATACATAACATACACATCCAAAAACACAAAAAGAGCCAACTGAAGGTTTCATGTTCCACACCTTTGTTGTGCAGATTGAATAACGATTCAACCCGATTTAAGCACTTGCGGAATTATAACTGGACAGAAAAATAAATAAC
>JAPFFP010096035.1:0-20283 GCA_026153255.1 Solanum medicagineum | reverse complement strand
GAACCCTCTCTCAAAATAACCACCATAGTTATCTATATAAGCACCTTCTTGATTATAGTTCCAACCTTTGTTTACGGAACCTTGACGCCAATATTCTGAATTGGACCCTTAGGCATTATTCCAAAAACCCACCGCTTAGTTACACACAAAGCAAGAATCCTCTTCATAGTAATGTTCTTCATACATGGGGGTTCTAGGAGGTTGGTGGAATACCATATGCACTCTTTCTTATTTTGCTTAACCACCAAATCCATACTCGCGCGGAGTTGAGCAAGTTGTTGCATGATCTCAGCTTGCTCCAAACTGACATTCACGGTACATTTTGTAGAAGCTATCTCCCTTTTCCCCCATGCACAATTGGTTTTGACCACTTGCTCCATTCTCTGGGCGATCCTCATGAACAATTAATCCAAGAACATGCCTCCCATAATGGTATCAATGCAAGCTTGACTATTCATCAAGAGCCCGATAGAAAATCTCAACTAAGGCATTGTCCATAATCTTATGATCTGGAACACTTCTCAAACATTTAGTAAATCTTTCCCACATTGTACTAATTGAATGACATGGTAATTTCTCAAAGTTGTTGATTTGATCTTTTAATTTGACCTTTTTTGACCTTGGGAAGTACCTTTCCATAAAGGCCTTATGTAACCCTGCCCAACTAGTGATTGAGCTTTGTGAGAGTTCTGATAGCCACACTGTTGCATTACCAGTAAATGATTGAGGGAACACACATAACCAAACAGCATCCATAGAAAGATTTTGTGTCCCCATTATGCTCTTGAAGAAAAAAGCAACATTATAAAGATGGCTATAAGGATCTCGAAAAGTAGAACCGTAATCAAACCAAGATTTTGAAGCATTTGAAGCAATACACTTGAAACCGTGAACTTAGTGTTAGTCAATAATGGTGGCAACACTATAGCTCCCACTACGTCCATGGCCATGGGATTCAATCTATATTTATTCCATCCATAAGCATTTTCATTGAAGTCCCTAGGTTGTGGCCTATTCTCCAATGGTGGTGGATTGTTCTCTCCATCATCAACATCATCACTTCAATTCATAGCTTAATTAACCATCATATCAGCATTTCCTTGAGCCATTCTTCTTGTAACCCGCTGGATATTTAAGTTAATTTAAGCTAAGGGATTGCCTTGACTCCTTGTATTGGGAATACGACACCTATAATAACCTGAAAATAAACTAAACAAAATCAAACAAAGACAAAAGTAAAATACATGAGAACTAAGAAATTAACGCTTGAATTGAACTACTAGAGAATCAAATCACAGTCTAGTTGTATTCCCTAGCAACGGTGTCATTTTTTTTATGATTAAGCTCAAGATACGTCTCTATTTCAAGGTCAAAGTGATCATCAAAGTAAAATCCTAACCAAGGTTAGGGTCAAATCGCACAGGGAATACATGAATTGGCTACTCGGTTCATCAATAATCAATTCAAATATCAACTAACTTAATTCTCTAAAAGGGGGGTTTGTAATGATTGGTCAAAAATAAAACTAGACTAACAAAAATGAGAGACAATAAAATTTGAGAGCAACTTGGATAATTGTGTTTTCCATGATTCACTAACTTAATTTCCCTAGATAACACAACTCATAATTAGGACATTGCATGCAGGATGGTAATTTAGGTTCTTCCATCCCTCTTTTAATGGTGAAGGTTGAATTTCACTATGGAACTTGGTCGGTCTCCATAGTGTGCAAAAATAACCATTACCCTTTGTCCCAGTCAACTTCCTCTTAGCCGGTTCGATTAATTACATGAGAACACATCACCCAGTTCTGTTAACCATTCCCTTTTCCTATTTATCACTACCTGGATCTAGATCATGACACAAGGCCAGATCTAATGTTAGACACCATTAGACAATATGCAAAATGAAGGAAAATGGATAATACATGCAAATACCCAACTCAAAAAGTGAAAATAATTTGGGTTTTTTAAGTTAGATTCTCATGGTTCCCACAACCCCAAGTTGTGGGTTTAGCTACTCATAGTTTGGGCAAATATATAAACAATTAATATGGAAGACATAGTTAAGTACTTACTCAAAGAGATTGAACAACAATAAAACCCACTTTGTATTTAAAATCACAAGCTTGAATGAGTAATTAATTCACAAGTGAATCTAAACTCCAAAATCTATTCTACAAAGATAAATGCTAAAAATACTCTAAAATTCTGTGCTCTCTAAGTGTGTCTATTTCCTTTATACTTAAAGATTTCAAAAATTCCTATAAATGACCTAGAATTTTTTATTTATAGTATTTACAAATAAGTCCTAAATTAATTAGAAAAATTGGTCAGTGCCTTATACGAATTGTAGTTATGACTTGTAGTATGTCCTACGAGTCATAATCGGGCTTTCGTGGTCAGCATCTTCAATCTTAAACATCTCTACTATGAACATCATTACGAGTCATAGTCTACTCTACGACTTGTATTGGTTTCTCATAGTCTACAGCTATATCTCTTGGTCCAATTTTGATCAACACTGGAAGTGTCTATGAAACATCTCTTTATGAGTCGTAATGAGGTCTTCGACTCGTAACTAAGTCTCGTATATCTAAACTTCAAATTATCAAACTTTACTCTTGGACACTGAAATCCCTACAAGACCACCTCTATGACTTGTAGACTGGGATACGACTCGTATAGGGTCTCGTATGTCCTAAATCAGCAAAACCTGCAACTTTTCTCAAAATTGTGTCAACCTGCTTTTCTTATAAAAACAGACTCAAAAACATATAGAAACCATAAAAGTTGCATTGAGAACACATAAAATCCTAGGTTTTAGGCATCAAATGCATTTTATTTTGACAGCTCATTAATAGAATAGTTGGATAGTTCACTCAGTCAGACTATTATCAGGGGTTCATGTCGCATCAATCTGAAAATAGTGTTTAGAGTTTTGTTGGATGTAGTTCTAGTGTTCATATTAAGGTCAATTAGGATTTTACTTTTGGTTTTGCAGTCTAAAAAGAGGGCATGACCCTAGGTATCAAATGTGCTAATGTAAATTCTTGTTCAACTCCTTAGTTATTCCTAATATGTGATGTTGGTGTCTTCGTGCCCATCAGTGCTTACTTTATTATAAAGGAAGTTCATTTCTGTGGTTGTAATGATTGCCTTATTTGAGCTTGTGTGTATGTGCATTAGTTTAGTTGTAGATTCCTTTTTAGTAGTGGATCATTTGACTTTGGCTTTAGAATCTCTATAATGGTAGAATAGTACTCATAGTAATGTTGAATCTTTTGCTCTGTGTAGTTCTATATATATTCTCTTACAAGTTATGCTTAGTAACAAGCTAATTTTGTTACTATTGTTAGTTTGTATGAGGTTGTTGTCAAGTATAGTAGGTGTGATAGATGTGGCTTTGTAGTTGGGTAGTAACCCTAGCAGACTTAGAGCTTGCCTTAGCTCCATGTTGACTTCCCTGAGGATTTGAAGTTTTGAGTTCGTGGTTTTTACGGGTTGCTCATGTAGGGTAATGTGGGCCTTTATGTTAATATGATTAGTTCTTGATTAAATGCTTCCTCCCTTTTCGTGGTCATTTTCTCGACTATAGTATTATGTGTCTTATCTATTCAGACTCCTAAGGTCACTTCTTATATGTGCTTAGCAAAGTAATTCTTGCTAGTTAGAATTCAGGAGTATGATTCTTTGGTATTACTTGTTGGTGATGTCGTTAGTTCTCTATATGAAGTTTGATAGCTTTCAATGTTGGATAGTGGGTTGGAGTTAGAATAGTGATGTCCTGTTGTTATTTCGAGAATCTGAATTGTAGCTTGATTAGAGGATAGAGTTTCTTAGAAGATTCATCTACAGAATAAGGTCAATGTAAGTTGTGGGAAGCTTGTGATTGTCCTATGGAATCTCCATTTGGAGCGCACGATGGTTGTGGTGTTAGTTGGTTTGAGTTGGTGTTGTGGGGACATTATTAATGGTTTTTGGTTATTCTTGGTAGCGGCATTGTTTGTTAAGAGGAGTTCATGTTGTGAGGGTCATTTTAGAGTAGTTGTTGTGTTTGCTTGTCACCTACCACTTTAGTAAATCTTAGACTTGAATCGTTGGGGCTTGGAGTAACCTAGCCTATAGTAAGGTGGGTATTCTTAGGGTCGATCGAAGTAGTTGGTTAAGAAGCCTTATGTCATCCTGAGTAGGTGATTTTTGGGGTGCAAGCATGATTTTGGGTTTTTGCTCTAGCCAAGTTTCTTGTTTCAATTTTTGTTGTTCTCCCAAATCTTTAGATGTTGTGTATGATTTCTCGAGGATGATGTTGTAGTGTTCGTCAGAAGAAATTTAGGTTGCACTGGAATTGTGTAGAATAGGTAATATTGACAAGATGCTTCTAATAAATACAGATGATAGATTTTAGAGTTAAGGTTGATAATTCAAGTGGTCAAGTTATTTGGGTTCTATGTAAGGACCTGCATTACTCAGTCTGATGGTTATAGTGTGGCTTTGGCTTTCTCAAGTGGTTCTAATGATTAAAGATAATTCCAGTATAAGTTGGGTGGAGTTTGGTGATAAAGATAAGGCTTAGAAGAGTTTTTGGCATTCTTCCCTTCGTGAGGATGCTTGTGGGTCTGATGGGGATTACGGGCCCAACATCCTCATCTTTCATGCTTGAGACTACGATTGTCCTTAGCTTTTGCAGATGAAAGTATTTTTTAATAGTGGATGATGTAATGACCCTCTAAGTCATTTTATCTTCTCCTTTTTTTATCAGCATTTATATCGTCCCTATAGCTACCTAGGCCATTTATGACTTGCTGGAATTGATCGTTTGGTTGCCTATTCATTCATTTGGTTTTATACCAGTTTTCTTGTTTTGGAATTCCTAAAGTTTGAATAGTTGAATTTGGTCAAAACTCTAAGAACATGGCCTCAGAATGAAATTCTAATAGTTTTATCAAATCTAGAATGGTCAAATTAGGCTAGAAGCATAGTCGATTCACATACCGAGAATCTCGGTACAAGGTTGTATCGTCTTTTGCATTTTGGCCTTTTAAATTGATCAATGATTGACTTTGGTAAACATTCTTGGAAAACGCGCTTGGAAGAAAATTTTGATAGTGCGGCTAGTTCTAGAAAATCGAATTTGGTCTATAACAATCTTTCATTTGACTCTCGAGACTTCCAAACTCATGCCAACGCCTTCGGTGGAATTTAGTTAAAAATAACCTTGGGAGTAGGACTCACACTAAGTCGTAAGGTCTCGTATGGAAATCTCAATTACGGCATGGAGTCTAATATATCCAATAAGGTGGGGTAGCATGTTTGTTTAAATTCATGGGATCCCAAATGAATTTCGGTTACCCTGTCAAAACATTTTGAAGTTGGTGAAAATCAGTTGCGAACTGATTTTTGGTGCTATCGCTTTAGCATCCCTAGGCTTGCTATATGTGACATCGCTATAATAAGGCCAGGCCCTTGAGGGTGGGTCGCTTTAGCGACTCCAGGCTTGCAATAGTGATGCCTAAGGGGTCTTTATATTCTTCATAGCCTTGTTCGCGACAAGGGGCTCGCTACAACGAGGCCATCCCTTAAGGATGGGTTGCTTTAGCAACTCTAGGCTCGCTATAGTAATGCTTGAGGGGTCTTTATATTCTTCTTAGCCTTGTTCACGACCAGCTTTGAGAGGATATTTCTAGGAGGCATAACTTGGTCATTTGGAGCTCAAATTTGGCAATTCAAAGGTCTACCTTCAAGGAAATGTTGAGAGGAATCTATTGGTGAGCTCAAAATCTCAATTAGAATCTTCATTTGAGGTAAAATCATGAATGTTGCAGCTATCATGTACCATTCTCGGATTGAATTTTGGAGAAAATTCAGAAGCTAATTTATGGAGGAATTTAGGTCCATTTTTTATAATTCTTGAGGCTAACATTTAAGGAATTTTCTAAATAGCGTGTTGGCGAGCTCAATGTTTTGATTGGAGGCTTCGTTAGAGGTAATTTTGTAGAATTCACTACAATTCATTTTCTTGATCTGTCTTGTTTGTATTAAATCATTGTTTTGATCATAATTCCTTGTTTATTCCTTGAATTGTGCCTAATTTTTGGATACAAGAAACCGATATGTTTGTAACATTTTTATAGAATTATTTTGACATTCTCATTGCAGGTCCCATAATCCTATTTTCTACCTTACTTTAGGTCCGACTCTAAAAATTATCTTTTTGGTATAAAAATATTCATTTCATAGTGTAGATCAATAATGTTTTGGCAGCATGGCGACTGGAGCTGATTCGGGAGAAGATAGCTACCATGGAGTGGATTTGGAGCATGCGTGATTGGCTTTGAGGTAGGCAGTGGACCCCATTCTTAATTAAGATCTTCCAGATAATGTTTAGGATGCATTTGATGATGGTTTGGGTTGTAATTGCCCTATATTTTTTGCATTTTCTTGTTTCTCATTCCCCATTTGTCGGTCGAGCCTTAGTTTAGGATATGCTTTAAGGGATATTAGTTAGAGTTGGTGATTGTGTTAGGCATCAATAATGGGTGTTTAATCCTATGTAGGGATCATGTAGCCGACCTTAGATTAGGTACGCCTTAAGCAAGTAAAGCTCTTTTTTAGACTTTGGTTTAGGGTGTAATTTCGTGAATAGCATGTAATATCCCTTGGGGGAGAGTACGGTTGGATTTGGAGAATTGTTAAACCTGAGGGCATGGTTGGGGGATCTTATAGTGGCTATAGTTAGTTTCGACCTTTAGTAAGGTTTATTAGCGACAATAAATTGAACTAGTGGTCGAGGTTTGGGGTAGACTACTATAGTCATAGGTTAGCTTGTTAATGCTTCGTTCTTGGATGGTAATTATGGACATAGTGTGAGGCTATTTGTGGATAGAGTGTTCAGTTTAGATGTTGAGAGTTGAGAGGCTTATTGTGGCTAGGGGCTAGGTCAGTCCGTTCTGTTTTGGACTTGGTGTAGACGATGAGTTTTGAGGTAGATTTCGTCTCCTAGCTTGTCCTTAGTTGTTTCAGTCTTCTTAGCTATATCCTTAGTTGATATCATATGTTGCTTTAATGATTTTACACGTATATTTTGTGTATGGATGTTTGTGGTTGGGACCGAGGCCTTGATTTTGGAGCAGCTGGACCCCCGGTTAGTCCCCTCATCCTTCGCCTCTTTAGTGGGGTAGGAATTCGTTTCTTTAATCTTTGCGACTTGTTTATATACTAGTGTGACATGTATTGCATTGGTTGTTTATGCATACTATTTTTTGGTACGATCGCGACATGCACTGATTCATCATTGTGCACGGAGAGTGAGAGGGATGAAATAATTTTTTTGTACTACTGATATGATATTGTATTTGACTGGCTGTATGGGATGGATGTATATTAAATTTTTACTAGTTTTATTGGGATTTGTACCATGTGAACCCATGTACTTTGGATGTGATACTTCAAGCCATTGAGGATGTACTCTTCTCTACTTGAAATTTGAGAGGCATTAGCTAGCTTGGGTTGTGATTTAAAGTTATTTCCATATTTATTATCATATTCGGATTAAAAAATTATAGTTTTTCTATTAGAAAACATAATTATGTGTCTTTTATGGAAAAATAAGTCATAATAGTATATCCATTTATGAAATTTAACCTATGCCTCAAAAATTCATAATCATATATTCATTTATGAAATTTAACCTATGACTCGAAAAGTCATAATTATATATCCATTTAAGAAATTTAACTGCAATGCAATTTTTGGAGAAAATATATAAATATCAAACCATATATATAATTCCAAACTAAATATTTTGTGAAAGACAAACAAAAGAGATCACGATTCATATCTTGTGTTCACATTTTGTATTTTTTATTATTTTTTTCCTTTTTTTTTTTGCCAGATCAGATTTTATGTGTCTGATTTGTCATATGTTCAATCAACTTAATTTCTACCGTATAAGTACATACTTTACTATGGATTTATTACATTTCTCTTTATCTTATTCATCAATCAAAAGGTGTGTAAAACCCCCCTTTATATATTTTTTTTTTCTCTTTGTTCTATTTTAATGGTTTCTTATATAAATTGATTAGGAAAACTACAAAGCATTAGATTAGCATTTGTTTTTTGTGTTCGTTTTGTTATTTTATTTTATCAAACAGAAAATCAGAAAAGGAGGATGAAAGATTCTAGAGAAAAAAATCTTGGAGAATCATCAACTTTTCATACAAGATCAAAAAGGCAAAAACAACACCAGAGACACCCTGCAGAACAAATCCAACCTCTTGAAACGTAAGATTTTTTTTTTTTTGAACTAAAACAACTTGAACCTTCAAAGATGTTTATTTCTTTTATTTTAGTTTTTTGTTTAATGATGATGATGTTATCATCATAAAAGGCATGAGTGATAAAATCAAATTGATTAGCTATATAATAATTTATATTTCATGTGTGATTTTTCTATCATTAGTTTATATTTACTTCTTATTGATATAATGTTTTGCTTTTTTTTCCTTGAATTAACCCTTTGATGTTTAATAAAACATTTTAACTTTTGATTTGGTATTTATTCTTTTGATTGAATTGCTAAAGGGTTTAAAAGTAATATTTTTTTATGATAAGATCTTGTAGCTATAGACATGTTTTATAAATAAACTAGTTGTTAAGAAAGAGACGAGTTTCATTAATTTTAATGACTTTTACACATTTGCACAAAAGACCATCTCTTTCTTATGGTGCTTGATTATCTTTTGGGGGCTCGACTAATTGAAATTCACATAAAAAAGTTTTGCTTTAAATTTTTATTAAATCAAGATTTTCATATAAAATTCGTCTTTAAGAAATAACTAATCTAAATTTGCATTGAAAAATCTATTTTAGTACTCAATTTATTAAGTTATCTATCAAAAAATTTCACTTTGGATGATAAATTCGCCCGATCAAAGATGATGACTCCACTCCAAAGACAAGAACACAAGGCCTATGATTAAAAATAAATGAATATTTACCACTCCTAGTATCCTTCATGCGTATATGGTACCCTTTCTAAGGTTAGTCTAATCTAAATTCACATTGTAAATTAGTTTTCATTATGGGGGTTAAATGTTTTCTATGAAGGATGACTTTTGTTCCAGCATTCAAACTAGAGACCTTAATTAATAATAGAGAAATACTTATCGATCCACCATAACATTTTTTTTCCTTTCATTTTAAGTCTATTTTATTTTAAAAAATCAATAACTGTGTGTTTTTTAAATTTTTAAATAAAGATTTTTCAAAGAATGTCAATATCCAGACGAGGATCAACGAAATCAATTGGGAAAGGAAGTAGGGCTTGACCCTAAGCAGATCGTGATTTGGTTTCAAAATAAAAGGTCTCAAACAAAGGTAACTTTATTTGATTAGTCCTTTTATTATTATTATTGTTATTGTTTTTACTATTATTGTTACACAATAACGAATTATTATTTATTTTTGCATTAAATTATGCAAAAGTCTAGGAAAAAAACGACTATTTAATAGTAATGTCAGCTCCATGAATTGGTCAATTAAAAAGCAAGTCCATCGTATCATTCTTATATGAATTTTATTTAAAAAGTTTATGCATTTTGATTTACATAATACCTTCAGTCCGCCTCCAATTGGATGGATCTGCAACTTATTAAAATCAAAGACAAAATAATGTAAAATTTATTCAAATTACTGAACTCCCAAACAAGTTCAAAAATTAGCACGGAATTGGCAAATTGACAAAATTTTGTATTTTCATTAGGATTTTAAGAATTTAGTCTAATGAAAATCTGATTTTACAAATGGAAACTAATAATTTTACCTTTTGAATTATTGATGAATGGAAGAAATCTTAATGATTTTCCTTTTTGGGTTCTTTGATAGATTATTTGAGCTGAGCTGCACTTCAAAAGGACCATAACCCAATTTTCCAACTATAACCCAAAAAAAAAAAAAAAAAAGAAAATTCTCTTCCTTGTTTTCTTATTATTTATTTAATACAAAAAAAATCTAATTTTTTATTACATCTATATTTAATATCTCAAATAATATTTTAAAGATATCTTTTAACAACTTTTCTTATGAAACAAATTGAACTACATTTTACTCTATATCAACCATCTTTAAAACATGCTATCTTGAACAGTGCCTAAATTGATTTGCTGCGAAAATATGCCTATATCAAATCCTTCAAAATTTTACTGCGATGGATAAATTATATTTTTCACCCATGTAAAAATTAGTCCTTCAAAAATATATATTGCACATGTGTAAGAAATGTATATTGTTTAAAATTTGAGCGAGAACTTGAACTTTTTAGAAAAGATGAAGGCAGAAAATAACTTTCACACATTTTAAAGAAAAGAATTAATAGCACTTACGTCCTTCAATTATTATTAAATTCTAATTTTGTTAGTTGTAATATCTGAGTATGTGCACCTTGATTTCTTTGCTTGTGAATTTTCTTAAATTTACCATGATTATTAATTGTTGCATCATATAATCACATCGGTGTTATATTAAGCATATATTTTAATTTGATGGTAATATAGTTTTGAAAAAAGTTGATATGACATAAATCTTCCATAAAAGAGTTAAACAATTAATTGAAATTTAAATGTTATTCGGCAAATATCACAAGGACAAGTTTTTTAAAAAAAGCAGCCACATTTTAGGGACGAAAAATGATATCATCTCTAGAACTATTAATTTCATTGTCCTTTTTTCATTTAATTAGCTCATTATAGCTAATTTTATTTATCTATATATACTTATATGATTAATTTATGTAATATATTATTCTTTAGACTGAAAAAGAGAGATCAGACGGCAATATTCTTCGAATAGAAAATGAAAAATTTCGTAGTGAGAACATGACAATGAAAGAGGCAATGAAAAATATTATATGCCCACGATGTGATGGTCCACCCATTGAAGAAGAAGAAAGGGCACATAATTTAGAAAATCTGAAAATGGAAAACCAAAGGTTGAGAGAGGAGGTAAGCTTTTTATTTATCCTCTTTATTATTTTTTTTATTTTTCAATTAATTTTATTTTTCTTGGCAAGAATTACTTAGCTAACGTATGGCCTCAAATTCTCAAGTATTCTTGGCAAGTTAGTTTTGATGATGTTTTGGTGAAGTTTCACTTTGCGAGCCACAAATATTTTCAAAAATATTTGACTATTTTAAAGAATATGATTTATAACGGTAAACTCTAAAAATAATTAAAAATACCAATAAGTATATAATTCTATAATAAATACGATATGCTATAACATAACCGCATAATATAATTGATGAAAATCAACAACAAAATGACAATATGGGAAAGAACAACACATTAATCCCATAATCAAGCTTGTCACTTACACAATTAGAACAATAATTCATTAAAAATAGATTATCCTTTTTTTTTAAATCTTGTCACCCAAATTATAACTCAAACTTTTTCAGAGAAAGAAGATAAACTCAAATGAAATTAAATATAAGGCAGACTCATGGTTTGAATTTAATGGATTAATACATCTTCAAGGTATTTACAACATAACTCATTGTAGTTTTGAATGAATGGATAAAATCTAACATTTATTGAACTTTTACTCTATTTTACATGTATATGTCTATATTCTGCGTCAAAGATATTTGGGTAAGACAATTTTAAGGAGGGTATAACTCATAAAATGACTTTCATCCAAATCCCATATTTTTGAATTGGGGTATTGATATATGTAAGAACCACTAAAGTTTAAAACAAGTATTATATCTGAATCCATTATTTTATAAGTACAACAAATCAAACGTAAATTATCTACCACTAATAAAGATTATTATAGTATATATGGATAAGATTCATCCACCCTAAAGTAGAGGTATTAAGTTTGACCTCTCGTAGTAAAACAATCCTAACATAAAGTTCTTCCCTTTTTAAGGGGCCTGACAAAATGCCAATCCAAATTTGTGGAAGGCCCTAATACGAGTTTCGAATACTAACTAAAAAAATTTCATAAAAAATGTTAAGTATCTTTAAAAGATCGAATATGATTTTTCATAAGTTTCGCAGATCAGGCTGGCGAATTGTATATATGTTAGAAGAGATAAATATACTAGAGGAACTAGTCCTTTCCTCAACAAAAGATAGTGTATTTATATGATAACCTAATACATTGTTATCCCATGCTTGTTGGGAAACATCATAGAAATTTAGCTGATCCACCCAAAAATTAAGAAATTGGAAGTATTTATAGCTAAGTATCTTTGTTTTGTTGAGATTTTAAGAGGATGCAGGTGTATGATTTGACCATGCCCTTTCTAAAACCTCCCACGATGTTAGTAGAAATTCTCTGAATTCGTTAATCATTGACAAAGGAATCTTGATTAGGCTTTCTAGACTCTCTACTGATGTCTCCAAGTGTTGCACCAAATGAATTTCAGGCCAACAAACCTATTAACCGTACCACACTTTTGTTGTACTTTTTTCATTTGATAACATCTTTTTATCTTCGTCATCTTTTCCCTGGTGGTACTGCGTTCTCCTAATTCTTGTACCTCTTTCACTTTTCCTACAACTTCGATTAAATCCTAGATTCATCCTTATTCAATGCTTATGAATTGTACCTATTCTCGACACTGGATTCATCTCACAATCAACTAATTGAATGTAAATTATTTAAGTTACATACACTTATTTACCCTATAATTTTAGATTCTCAAATCATGTTTATTACAAATAATAATGGCCTATTATATCAATTAACATAACTTAACAGTTGTTATTCCTTTTTTTAAATTTTGCAGTACACAAGAGTATCAAATATCATCTCAAGTTCTGGTGGAAAGTCTGTCTTGATGGGTTCAAATTTGGCATCACAAAAATCTATTGTTGGATCTTCATCAAATTTATCTGATGAAAATTCGTTGAGCAAAACAATATATGGCTCTCCCATTGGATCTCGTCTTCCTATTCATCAAGAAAACGATCATAATATACCAATAATGTCCCCATTACCCAAAGAAAATTGTGATTTTCATCTTGATAATAGTGAGAAATCAATAATTTTTGAGATTGTTGGTGCAGCTATAGATGAAATGCTTGAACTTTTTCAAGAGAACGATCCACTCTGGATAAAATCATCAAATGGTAAAAGGTGGTCTATTGATCGTGAGTGTTATGACAGAAAATTTCCAAATTCATATCAATCTTATAAATCAACGACTAGTCGAATTGAATCATCAAAGGCTTGTGGAGCTGTGCCAATGGCTGCAACTGAACTGATCAAACATTTTCTTGATCCGGTAAGTTTCTTGAATGTATCCATATTGTAACACTGTATTCACAAGTGATATTATCTACTTTAGACTTAAATTGATACAATTTTAGAATGTGTCACTACTAGGGTTTAATGATTTCTGCTTTATATATATATCAGCCTCTCTTAAGTGCATAGTAGAGTAAAAGTTGTGTGTGCTAGCCACTTTTCTTAAGACTAGCAGCTTGATGAGGAAACATACCATGACACTGTTACAGATTTTGAACTTGAGAAAGTGAGAGATCCATGTTATTGTCATAATTTTTTAAAATCTAACACACTTCATGGATTCATATTGGCTATTTTCCCAAAGACTATATAACTCTGTAGCTAATTTTCAACAGGGCATTTTATTTTTTTGATTTTCTCTCATACAATATTAATTAAGATGAGTTTAAATGAAGCAACAAACACACACATCGAGTATTTAAATAGTTGACCCTAATTACATGAATTTCTTTTGAGGCATAATTGATTATTGTTTAATTATTAGATATATACTTAAAAATGAATGATTTTGTGATTGATTTGTATGTGCAGATCAAATGGATGAACATGTTTCCTACTATAGTCACAGAAGCCAGGATTATTGAAGTTCTTCACTCGGGGAATATGGGAGATACTATACAATTGGTAAAATATTAATTCGTCTTGTATATTTGATCTCCTGAATATAAACTTACTAAAATTACTTCATAAAAATGATCTAATTTTTTCTTGGTTCTTGAAAACAGATGTATGGAAAGTTGCACATTTTATCTCCTCTAGTGGAAGCTAGAGAATTTTTCTTCCTACGTTGTTGTAAACAACTTGATCAGACAACATGGACAATGGTTGATGTTTCATATGATTTATACAATGAGGTTCAAACTTTTGTACCTTTTTATACTTGGAAGTATCCATCTGGTTGTGTAATTCAAGATATGGGCAATGAAAAAAGTAAGGTAAGAATCACACACACACTCTCTCTCTATATATAATATATATATATATATATATATAACTATTTATATATATAAGCAGCTTGGTGCACTAAACTCATGCAATAGGTTATTTCCATAGCTCGAGCCGAGGAAATATATTTGGGTATTAATTACATGTAGGTTATTTTCCAAAGAGTAAGTTACATTGGTAAAAGTCTACATGTATTATAGTGATGTCTATTTTTCTTAATATGGTAATGAAATCAAACCTATCTTTATTCTCGACTTATCCTATTTTAGATCCTCATATTATTTTATTCATGCTACTCAGTCTGGACATGTGTCAGGGGTAGTTTTAATTTTCCCCATTATTGGGTTGGAAAATGATTGAGTTGTTTTAAGTGTCCCCATTATTGGGTTAGAAAAAGATCGCAATAGGTTAGATAATTTTGCCAATAACCTTATTAAGTTATATTTTAGTATTGCATTAGATCGAGTGACCATCTTTTTAACATGTTCAATAAGTGTTGTCAAGCCTATCACACTTTTCAATATTTTTAATTTAACAATGTTGAACATCAACCAATATTATATTGTTCATCTCCCAAATTCTCATGTCGAAGCAAGAGAGGATGAATAGTTTTATCCTTTCTTATATGGTCTTAAAAAAATCATCATTTTATATGATTTAATACTAAAAATATGAATTTGCAACATAAGTTGCTACCAAAAATGTTTTTGATGGTCGATTTTTTTTTTTTTTTGCTTTCTTGTTTATTTTATCTCTTGTAGATTACGTGGATTGAACATGTTCAAGTAGATGAAAGAAATCAGATTAGTCATATATTTAGAGACTTGTCGTGTAAACATCAAACATATGGAGCTAAAAGATGGATTGTTACACTTCAACGAATGTCCGAGAGATATAACTTTACAACGAATGCAGCACGTTCTACTGGCCATGATCTTAAAAGAGGTTTGATGGTCTATCCCTTTCTTTATATATTTACAACTTTTAGAATTTTGATCTTTCAAGTACGAGAATGATCTATGTCAAATTTCCCATAACCTCAAGGCAACTTTGTTTAAGAAGAAAATCCTTATGGCTCCAAATCACCCCCTTTCCTTTGTTTATTTGAACCATGATTGTTTTTTAAAGTTCTTATTCTTTAAAAGTGTGTTTGATGCGAATTTTTTTTTAAAATCCTTTTGAAAAAATAAGTTATTTTTAAATGATTGACGAGAGAAAATGCTATTTGTCTAAACGGGCTGAAAATGATCACTTTCTAAATTTTTGAGCGAAAATCGGTTTTCTTTGCAATTATCTCAATTTTTAATCCACAATATCCTTATTTAAATTTTCTATTTTCTTTAGGATGTGTTTGGTATGAAGATGTTTTCTCAAAAAAAAAAAAAAATTCTAATCAAAGGATCAATAGAAATGATCACTCCTCACAAATTTTCTTTTTTGGAAGGGGAGGGGGACGTCATTTCCTTCACAATCTTCTTAACTTTTAACATTATATCCTCCCTCTCACCTAAACTGGTCGAGAGATGAGCCCATTCAACACTTTAACAATACTCAAGCATTACTTTCATCATTAACACTCAAAGATCTTGTATTTGCTAATATTATTATCAAGGATCAATCTTCATTAACTTTCGTAAAGAAAAATAAATTGTTCTCCAAAATTTGAGTTCTCTCGCACCATACACATCCTAATTTGATAAGACAGTGTTTATATTTCTTTTTATTATTTTGCTAATTTTCAGTTCTTTATTGTATTTGAGAAGGTCTCAATAATATTGTACAAACATCGCAAAGGATGGTGAAGAGTTTCTGTGAAATCCTAAGCATACTAGACAAATTAGATTTTTCAACTTCATCAGAGTTGAACAATTCATACAGGTTTTCTATAAGAAAAAATGAAGAAGTTACCCAACAAGAAGGCTTCATTGCCACTGTTGCTACTTCCCTATGGCTTCCTCTTTCATTTCAAACTATTTTTGCTTTCCTCAAGGATGACAAGACGAGATACCTGGTATGTATCGAATCTCTTTATGACAGTTTATTCATATACTTCTTCAAGTTGCTAAAACGAAATATTATTATATAGGACATATTAGTATAACATGATATTGATATCAGTAGAAAAGAAAGTTAGATGTTAAAGTGAAATGTTTTCACCATATATTAAATTTTAATGCAATGAGGTAAACGTTTGTTAAAAAATATTTTTTTGCATTAGCAAGCCCTGTATTAACTTGTATCTCAGCTAAACGACCATTAAAAGTACCTTTGTAGATCAGCTTTTTTCAATTCTAGTATTCATTTTCATGTGAAACTCATAAAAATTTTACAAAAATGAAAAAGAGAACTCAAAATTTGAAACTAGAATACTTGGTATTAGTTCTACACGATTTTTTTATTTTTATTCTTACAATACTTATCTCATGAACTAATTTTTACTAAATTATGAAATTGTTACTCTTTTCATTTCTGTTTTTTTATTTTTTTTTCTAGTGGGATGTTTTGACCAGTGGAAATAACGTGACTGAATTAGCTAGAGTATCAACAGGAGCTTTACCAGAAAATAATATTACAATCATTCAGGTATTTATTATACTCATTTATTGATATTTGCTATTTTCTGCTTATATTATCAAATAATTTTAATTCATTATTTCTCAAGAATCAGATAAAATTACTTATAATTTGGATTCATCTTATTTTCACATGTAGAAATACCAAATTTTCTAACATGTATCTTTTTCAACTTAATTTTTTAATATTTGATTATTAAATCAACATGCATTTTCTATGGTCCAGTTTTCCTTTTTGTGTCGTAATAAATTAAATTAAAAAAACAGGCTAGCTTTTTTGCATTTATGTTGATTTGAAAATCCTCTTCACGTTATCATAACTTAGCTTATTATAGCAAGTTGTTGTTTGTTTTATTTTCTAAATTAATAATGTCACTTGCTTTTGTTATTGAACTGATTGTAATAAATACATATATCACTAACGAACAAGAATTAGTTATGAACTTTACAATTGGTTCATTGCTGAAGAGTCTATTGCTAATTAACAATACTCTTTGATAATGCATTGTTAGATGGGTTTAGCAACAAAAATTTATTGTTTGGCAACAAAGTTGTCCTTCACTAATTCTTATTCTTTTTAGTTCTTACACTAATATTTCTTTAATTATTAAAATGTATATGCAGTCTGAAATGCTAAAACAGAATGATATGGTAATTCTTCAAGAGTCAAGCATCGATGAAATGGGGGCATTTTTAATTTATGCACCCATAGATTTAGCAACCTCAGCTTCAATTGTCAATGGGGGTGATTCCACAAAAGTTGTCCTATTTCCCTTAGGTTTCATCATGAGTCTTGATGGTCGCCTTGCCTCAAACAGGGACAGTAATGAAAATGGACAAAATGGTTCGATTTTGACAGTGGCTTTTCAACAAGTAATTTATTCCAATAATATTTCAATCTCTGAGAACCAACATAAGGAGGCAATGCTTTCAGTTTATAAGCTTTTGAGCTCTACAGTCTCAAACATCAAAGCGACATTAGGTTGCTTTGATTAAAAGTTGTGATGACTTAGTTTCAATTTTTATTGTAGTTTTTTGGGATGTTAAGCTTAGACAAAATAATATGTTTGAAGGTTGATGTATTCCCTTTTTTATGACTTATATCTGAAAATCGTGAAATATGTTATTGCTATTATCTTTTATATTGGTAGACTAAATTTTGAGACTTCTCATTTGTTTGATTATCTAATTTTTAGCCTGCTAGGCCAAATTATCAAAATCTTGTTACATAGAAATGTCTGCTTTTGGAAAGTATTATTACAAAAAGTAGTTGTTCGTGCTTGACTTATCAATTTGAATTTTTTTTCTGGTCATTATGTTTGTCTTTTGTCAAGTACAATTTCATGTCTTTTTGATTTTGTGATTCAAATCTATCAATGTAGTATATGTATAAACATGTGTGTGGACAGAATTATGCATAAAGATTTAATGCCCATTTACTTGGTTTATTAGGTGTTTTTAAATCAAAATATTTTTTAAGTAGTTTTGATATATTTGAGAAAAGTTAGAAAGTGCTTATAAGCACTTACTTTTAAAGAAAAATAATAAAAATTATAAATTAGAATTAGTCATAAGCCAAAAGCCAATCAAAACGAGCTCTTAATACTGCGGCTAGTTTATACACACACACACACACCAAGCACCTGGAAGCAAACCCCCTAAAACAATAGGGGTAGAGTAAGGGGAAGAAGGATAGCAAGCGAAACGGATAACATTAAATGCAAATGATAAACAAAGTATAAATGCAATGCAATAAGTTAGGCGGCAGGGCTGACCATAAAATGCAGTTTAATTAATTAACTAGACGTTGGTGCTAGTACCAACCATAAATAACAAAAGGGAAATAGAAGATAAGTACTAATAAAAGTAAAACAAAGGAAAAGCTGTAAAATTTTTAAATCGACATTATAATCAATTAAACTCTGAAAGTACAAAGGAAGAAGAAAACTCTAACCAATATTCTTGAGAGATAAAGCTCTTGAAAGTGAAAGAATAAGATGTCTTACAAATGGAAAGGTTAGCTCTATTTATAGCCAAATATTTGCTACAGTAAAAGTGCTATAGTATTGCTACAGTAGTCTACAGTAAAAGTGCTATAGTATTGCTACAGTAGTCTACAATAATTGTATTTTTATGTCATGGATGACTTCATTTTTGGTAATGTTATCAAGATGTCATTGTAGATCAAATTTGAGGATGATTTGTTCTTCATCTTCGGATTCTAATTTTTCCAACGTCTGTGATTGATTGCCGGGGAGTTTGGCCTTAATTTGTTGAAGGATTTTTTCTTTCTAGTTGATGAAGTCTCCTTTGCTACTGGAGCTAGCTAACTATGCTGCTGCAATTGATTTTTGTTGTAAATATTGTATCTAGGCGACATATGTTGGTATCATATATTCTGAATTTTGTAGGAACTATTTTTCTACCTCTGGAACATAGACTTCTGATAGACTCCAACTTTTGTACCACTTGCAATGGCCTTGAAGAGCTAACCATGGAGGCCTTTTTGTCCCACTGGTTTGTGAAATACAAACTTTTGGGAGTATATCCATGGGATATGGAACCTGTGAGAAAATTATAGGACTAAAGGAATTTGATGTTGGTTAAAAAACATTTGACAAAAGTATTTATATCCTTCATAGACATGGGGTGGAAGGATTTCAATTTTATGACTATAGATGGGCCACCATTGGTGTAGAAACCATTGTGGAAATTCAAGACTTAATTATTTTCCCATAGAAGAAACCATGAATGCTTTCCAACATCATTTTGGAAGGTGAATACATTCATCCATATATTAATGTAGTCAAAATAATTGTAATTTTATGGTTCAAAAGGTTGATAGAGTTTTTTTGTATCTGGCTGGATGTATGCACCAGTTTTTAGGTGAGATTATCTTGTTAATCAATACTCTTCTATGGGTAACATGGCTTTGTGTTTGTTTATTTCTTGTGGGGTTTGTACAAGCACGATCAGGTGTATGTGAGTATAAACTCATAAAATCATTGAGTATACACTAGGGTTATTCGGATGAAGTTTGCGGAAGGGCTAAGCATTCTCTTAGCAACTTATTGTAGATTAGGATACCAAAATTCGGGCTCAAGTTAGAAAAGTGGGTATATTACGTCATTTTTGAAATAGGTTGGGTCATGGAGGAGGACCCTTTGGTAGAGGAAGTTGACTGAGAAGTGGCTAAAGGGTTTGATTTGTGTGGTATGGAGCATACCACTTTTGTTTTCGAGAAAAATTGTATGGGTAATTGATGGGGCTTTCGACCTCCATCAAGTTACAGGGGGTACCGATAGTAGCCACCGTGAAGAAGAAGAAATTGGAGCGGGGCTTGGAACCACCGCTTTAGAGGTTAAAGAAGTTGTTGTGTAGATTTTGGCTGCCGCTTTGGAAGTTGAGGCATGGCTTTGGGCTGCCACCTTAGAACACATATTTT
>JAPFFP010096026.1:0-20284 GCA_026153255.1 Solanum medicagineum | reverse complement strand
ACTCTAAATTACTAGATAAAATCGAGAAATGTTAGATCACTAAATCTCATGATGAGAAATACATCTTTATCCCATGGTCCATCTAAGTATACTCGATGATCATACTTTCTTTTATAAGTTATGATAATATCCACTCATCCGTTATACCTCCTTGCCTAGCTAAGCTCATAACTCTATAAATCTCATATGACTCTTCTTTCAAAATCATGAGCCTAGTTTAGATCTACTACTTTATGCCCTCTGTTCTTATATTCACCACATACACTTATCATTACTAACACAATGCTGCTTCAATATCAACTCCTTTCATATTCGAGTGTGCATCATCTTATACAAACTACACTCTTCCTCTACCTTATCATAGAAGCTAGACGATACTTGCTACTCTTTGAACAAAACTTATAAGGAACTCAACTTATCACCATGTGACTCTTAGCTACTAACTTCAAGAAGTTACTATTCCCACTCTTCGTGATTTCTACATCTTTCTAACTTTAGGATCATTCTACCACATATGGTTTACAAAGACCTTCAATCACCTTCTCTTAAGGTGAGGGGATACTACTAAGTATTTAGAGACATAACTTAACTTTCCCTTAAGAATAACATCTGAAGAATGATTTAGGGAACAAAGTTTGGAAATACATCTTGTCTTGCTCTAGCTCAAATGCACGATTCATATGAATAAGAGTGCATTATTTTGGATCGATAAACTTAAGCACACTAGTTGACTCCTCTCAAGCCTAGTCTCTTTACTTTCTGAATACTTTATCTGAAGGTAACTCAACAATAAGGATCTAGAATTTTCTGTTCCAACCACCTTAATTATGAGAGTCGAACGAATCTGGCAACCACACGAATATAGACAAGTTTCTTAGAAAGTAACTCTATTGTATGATCTAGAGTGTGAAAGAAGCGAAACTTTTTTTAGATGTCAATAGTCTCTCATTTATAGAAGTGGGGCCCTCACAACCATAAATAAGATCCTACAGACACGGCTTTATAGACACCCTAAGACACTTAAACTCTATGGTGATACCAAGTTTGTCCCACCGTGAGTCTACAGCCTAGACGTGACTGAAACTCGAGAAGCATCGCTGGTCCACAAGCGAACCCTTGGCCTGGTTGACTTACTCAACTGGAAACTTTACATGCTTGCAGAAGCTTTACAAGATGAACCTTTTAAAATATTTAATAAAAACTCAGAGAATCTCAAATCAAGCTTTATACAAAGTTTGAAAATAACTTTTCATACAATTTATAATAATACTTAAAATGTTTGAATGGAAAGACTAGACCGACTGACTAACTCCATCTATAAAGCCTCTATCTACTATACTGAGATAGGTGCCGCAACAAGACCCATGACTACCGAACTATAAAATAAAATACATAAATTAAACTAACTAGAGTTCTCTAAAAACAAAGAGGTTTCACCAATTACCTCTGGAAAGTTGACGTACTGAATATCTGCTATCATGTGGATACCTGAATCTGCATCATAAAATGATGCAGCGGCAAAGGCGTCAATACGTGGAATGTATGTAAAATGGCCAAAATGAAAACATAGGATAAGATGCTATACTCAAGGTAATCAAAACATGTCACAAAATAAGATAGCACAAGTAGTAATGCAATACATGCTGTAAATAGAATATATGCTGAAAGTTTGTATGCAAAAACTAGGCTTACTTTTAACTTGGGGAGTTTCTCTAATTGACAACCACCACTATGAGTTTCGTGATGATACGTCTTGCCCACGCTACTAGAACCATCCCATATTTGCCGTGATAAGGAATGAAAACTAAGGGAGTGGTTCCATCTGAAAACTGGACCATCTTAGTGGCAAATGAGGAGTTGTACCTTGGTACAATCTTATCCTACGCTGGCTACGTAGTTTATGAGTTCAAGTTACTCTCGCTCATATCGGTACTCAATACTACTCCAAAAATAACTTTTGTAATGCTCATATCTGAAAACATGTCCCGCTCTAGGAGTAAACTGAAAATATACTGCTTGAAGCCTTGGCTCAATATATTTTCTATAAACTGATTTTTCTTTCTCAAAACTAATAATGCCTTCTCAAACTTTGAAACTTATGCATGATGAATAATAATGCAAAAATACCTTAACTGTCTGAACTGGTCTTTTAAATCTGACATGCTATGCTCAAAAGATAGTGTAGTAAATAGACTACTTGTATAACTCATGCTAATATGTTTCTTTAATCAACTCATACCTTGAACTTAATAACCTTTCATGAATTTCATAGAGTCATAATTATATGAAGATAATGTCTTATCATGCAAAGCTTATCTTGACAATAAAGTAGCAGTAAAGCATAATATGGAAAAGAATTCTCGATTCTAGTTAGGGTTCTTGTAACTGTAGTAGTACTTCAAGAATTTAAAAGGATGTACTCAACCCTAAAGTTCTTAACGTGATAACAATAAAACAACAATGATTTCATAATAAAGTTCGGTATTTTCTCCATAAAAATCATAAGAATGAAATTGACTTGACTCTTGACTAGAATTCTTGATAGTAAATATAGATTAACCACGAAAATAAGATTTTATGTAGCCTTACACATCTGGTAGGGAGATAGACAATCGAATTCGCAAGGTATTGACCTCAACCTCTGGAACCCCAACTCAATTTTAGTATAAGAAAGTTTAGAATAGGTTTAGAAACCCTTTTTAGACTTAAAATGACTTATATTGATCGTGGATGAAGTCTAGAAGGGGTGGGGATTGACCAAAATGCCCCTCAAGAAATAAAAAAAAGTTTTTGACACGAAAAACTTAGTCCACGTCGCGCCTAGGATGCACACATGTATAATTTTTCACTGAAAACTTATAAAGCATTGAAAAACTATTTTCGTATGAGAATACACATAAAACACATTTGTCAAATGCATTTTATGTGTAAATTTTTGTAAATCGCTTTTCAATCAATTTTTTAATCTCATAGAAAAATTTTGAAAATAATATAAGTGTTGGTCTGCGTCCCAAGCGCGTCACACCTTGAGCGTGCACTAACACTTTTTCGATCTTAATTATAAAAATTATTTTTTGACCCGACTGCTCTAAAATCGGGTTGAGGCCATTTCTCCACTCAATTTTTTGTACTGATCACAAATTTGGTCTCAGATTTTCCATTGGAGCTTGGGAAGACGCGTTATGCGCATGATTCTATTCTAGGGGTATTTCGATAATTTCATGGGTGTTACAATCATAATAATTAAAGAATTCTAAATTCGTAAGTCAAAAGTGCATTAAACATAAATAACAGATGACAAATTATTTAGTTATTTAAGGAGTGCACTTGATCAATTTCAACAGAAAACATATTCTTCTTCTAAAAGTTTATCTACTGAGATAGAAAACATATTTAATTTCTTAAATATATTGCAATAATATATTGTGTTAAATACAGGCAAAAATTAGGAAAATGAAATCATTAGATTATAGATTATGAAAGCAAGCTTGTCACTCGTTCCAAAAATGACATAAACATAAAGGAAGAATGAGGGTTATATCATGAGCAACTTATAAATTCTCTTGACATCTTTAAAAATTACCATTTTTTTGACACGTACATCGCACTTATTTGTCATATTAAAAGTATATATTTGCATAAATTAATATCGAAATTGTTAAAGCAAAATTTTAATACATATATTTATTTAAAATTACTATTTTCTCCTCACGTGCGTCATACGTATTTCTCATGTTATAAAGTACATAGTTCGTAAATTAATACTGAAATTGTTAAAACAAAATTTTCTCATGTATGTATATATATATGTGACTTTCTTTACTATCACCCAACCAATAAAAATGCGTCACGTCACATTAATAAAACTAAAAGTTTATGTATACTTGAGGGGCCACTTTTGTGCAGCAAGGCTAAGAAAAACACGCCAATGAAACATCCCACGTGGCCCCCATGCAATCAACAATACAATCCCTCCCGTGGCCCCTACCTTCCAAACTATCTTCCTCTTTTTCTTTTTCTCTCTTATTCTTCTCTTTTTTCTCTTTTTTAATTATTCTTTCCAATAATAAATTATATAGAAATTATCGTTTTACAAAATGAATTTTTTTGTCATTACTTATTAATGACTTTAAATCATATGAGATAACAAAATTTAAATAGCAATCAATAAATTAACAATATGACAGAAAATAGAGTGCTCATAGCATACGACGGGTAATGTCCATCCAAACAAGGTGTAGGAGTTTACTACGCGGTAACGTTTTTATTTTACTTCAGTTTTACCTCTCAGGACGTGCCTGCTTCAGCTACGTAATGATAAGAGACTACAAAATCTATTGAATTCCTTCAATGTTACCTTTCAAGATGACCTGATATGTCTCCGCGTGTTAAACTATTACAAACGTAGCTACACAAAATTTATAAAATTCTTTTATTTCAGGCAGTTCAATCAAATATTCTATCGACTTTGACGTGCGTGCTTCAAGTACTTAATAATAGGAGACTACAGAAGCTGTTGAAACAGGCAGTTGTTGCACGACATGCCTGCTTAAGTTGCCTGCTTCTTCTCCTCCCTTATTACATGCGGTCCAATCAAAATATTCCGTGGACTTTAACATGCCTGCTTCAGCTACCTAATTATATTCCTTCAGCTTCCTAATTATATTCCTTCAGCTACTTCTCCTCCTCCTTTATTACATGCGGCTCAATCAAAATACTCCGCCGGCTTTGACATGCCTGCTTCAGCTACTTAATTTTATACCTCTTTAGGTATTTCAACTATGATTTTATAATATTACCTATAATAAGAAAGAAGCTACGGAAGTTACAGCCAGCTGTTGAACGACATGTTGGCTTCAACTGCTTGCTTGAGCTGCCTGCTTCTCCTCCTCCTCTATTATATACGGCCCAATCAAAATATTTCAATCATGAAAATAAAAGTGTAAAAATAATCTAACATATTTATTCGTAGCGTTTACTAGTATATATATAAGACACGAGTTTCTCATCACGCGTCGCACGTGCTTGCCGAGCACTCTACATCTCTCTGATATTCGCTTTACCAAAATTTCTTCAAAGAAGATTTGATTTATTTATTTTTTTATGAGTGTGTCGCCCTGTCTATTGTACAGTAACTCCAATAAGAAAATATAGCTTAACTCATCTAATTTTTTTTTCTTTTAGTATGATTCATATGCCAACTGGTTGGCTTGAATCTATCAAACCGTGGCTGCCAAACAATAGCAACTATTCGACAGAGATTAAAAAAAACAAATATATATATATATATATACTATTATTGAATTATTTTGTATTTACCTTTGATGTCAACTATATTCAATATTTATGTTTGTGGAAACTTTAATACAAACTAGTGTGGGCACAACAAGATAGAAGAATATAATCAAACACCTTTTCCATTTCAGAATAAAATCATCACAGATATTGGAGTATAGGATCTCATAGATAATTTTGACCAGACCACTTTTATATTTCATTAATTAAATAGATCACGGCCCATAGTTCGTCCACGTATGCACACAATTCCCTAAAATGTAAATTTGGTTTTTTATTTATTACATTACAGTAGTAAGTGTGGGGTTACTGACTTGCAGTAAATTATAATTGCTAGGTAAGCAAGACACTTTGGTACAGAAACTTATGGTATCTAGTTTATAACTACTCTACTTATTTTGTATTGTCAAAATATAAAAGTCACTAATATATAGAACGTAGATTAAAAGTTAAAAGGTGTTAAATAGGTGAATTGAATTGAATTTAGATGAATTAAAGTGAGATAAATAAGGAGTAATAGTTCAACTCGTCCGTGACGATCCCCTTCCCCCCTCCGGTCCGGTCGCTATGGATAAATGAACGGTGAAGGAAATTTGGTTTGAAAATTTTTGTGTTGGTAAGTTAAAAATTTCAGGATAAGCTAGGTCAGTCTCAGACAGAATCTTAGTGAGATGAGATCTAGGGTAATCCAAAAAAGGATTGGGGTTAATGTCTAAACGTGAATTAGATTCTCCAATAGGTAAGATATTTAGGAGTATGTAGGACCTTTTGGAATTTGAATCGAATAAGTAGAACTCTCAATATCGAACTTGGTGTAAAAGAGTTATTTTAAAGTGTTATCGATTGCATGTGATGAAAATATTTGCTTGAGTGTATACAAATATCTGTTGACGTTAGATTAGATAATCGATACATATTATTTGTTTGATCGAGTGTCACGCTAATACATACTAATTATTATATCCACATAGGTACATATTAATTTTGAATCGAATATTACACTGGTACATACTAATCTTTGTTATTTACTTATTTGAGCTTCGTCATAAATCAAACAAACATTTCTTCCAATTATTTTCTCTCCACTTTAAAATTTCTAAAGTTCATTACTATGTTTAATTTAAAAGTATAATAACATATCCAGTAGAATTCTACAAGTAGAATTTAAGGAGGATAATATGTACACAGATCTTACCACTACCTCATACATATAAAGAGACATATTTTTGGATATATTTTTTTAACTCTTGATTGAAATTGTATTAATACTTGGCTACTTTAAAAAAATACAAGCTAAGTGTCTAATAGTATCTTCTTTGTCCTATCTAGGCCATGAAAGTTAACTTTGAAGAGGACATAGAATATATGTTCTTCCAACTTGCCCCTAATGGGTGGAACAAAATAGTAGTAGTAGTATCTTCTTTTTTCCCTAAAAAAGTTTACTTTTGTAGAGTTGTAATCTATTAAATTTTCAAAGCATCTAAATAAAGTTCACAATCTTTTGAAATATTCCTTTTTTTTTTTAAGTTCATTTATACTATAAATAGACTAACCATGGCCACCTATATTTTCAAGCAACCTAGCCTAGCTATAACTTGAGCTTGGGAAATAAAACCCCTTTTATTTCTCTAGCTCTTTGGCTATTTTTGTCAAAAAAAGAAATGGACAAGGTACAAAGAATGACTAGAGAACATGGGGTGGTGATCTTTAGCAAGAGTACATGTTGCTTGAGTTATGCAGTGAGTATATTATTTCAAGATCTTGGTGTAATTCCATGTGTCAGTGAAATTGACCATGATCCTGAAGGAAAAGAAATGGAAAAGGCCCTAATGAGGATGGGTGTCAATAATGCACTGTTGCCTGCTGTTTTTATTGGGGGAAAATTGATTGGCTCTACTAATGAAGTCATGTCACTTCATCTTAAAGGCTCCCTCATTCAACTCATCAAGCCTTACATGTCCGCCAATTGAATGAAGTATTAGCATTATTATAACTTTGAGGATGTTGAGACAATAATATAAATTATGAGTAATTTAAATTTCCTTTCTCTCTAATAATAATTGTTGATTTTAGATGTAATGGTTACATTATTCACTATTATGAATTCAAATCTTTTTAGCCAAGAAAAAACAATAATACTCCATGCTTTTGATATTTGCTCCATAATCTACAATTTTTTATTTGATTTTTTGACCTTTGAAAGGATTTATACCGTGTTGTTAGCAAGAACCACGTTCTTGTAATGAAGCCAATTAAAATCAAACTATGCAGTCACCAGAAGGAACATATGTGTATAGTGGAAAAACTCCTTACTCAAGGGAGAAAGGATCACTACCTACAACTTGTAGAATTTTAGAAACTTCACTAACACAAACGAGCAATGCCAGGATTACAATGCAGTAATCACTCTCTCACTTCTTACACCACAGACTCACGATCTACGTACTCTAATCGTACTTTTTAACTCAACAAGAAGCCAAATCTACTCTTTTTTCTAATTCACTCAACAAAAGTATGATTGTCACTAAATAATGATTATATGTAGGACAATATAGAACTAGAAAGAAAACCTAATTCTAGGTTCTCTTTTCTAACCTAATTCTAGGTTCTCTTTTCTTCAGTTTCTTGCTCAACAAATGTTTAATGCTCTTGATATCGGATCCTTCAATTTCAAATGCAAAAGCTGCCTCTTCTAGGGTTGGATGGTACCTCTTAGAAGAGTCCTAATAGAAGACTCCTTCTTGACTCACGTCCTTCTTTTCTCACTTAGAAGTGTTGTGGACTTCAAATAAAAACTTCTCCTTCTCTGTTCGTTGTTGTATTCGTCTCTTATCAAGTGACCCTGGTTCATGAGTTTCATATCCTTCACGAATTCTATAGTACTGCTCTTCAACTGGTACAAATTTCCGAACCTAGTTTCATTTGTCATAATCAAAACTCTTGAAATCTAACAATCTTAAAGGTTTGCTCATGCAATAAGTGGGGGCATGTCAACAATCAAGATCACCCATTTTTACAGATCATTATGTGTAATTTCACGGGCTAATGTATTTCTCTATATATCTATAGAAGCAGACGTCCAACATATGTTAAAAAATTCATTAGAATTCAATAACTTTGATTAAAGGTTTGTATATATATTAAGAATTTAATAAAACAAATACAAATAATAACTTCAAAAGTGGAAACTCAACAAATTATTATGTTCAAATATTTCCTATCTTAATGCTTTTTCTTTTGGTTAATAAGTGTACTTTCATTGATAGAATTAAAAGTACATTAGAGGGGCTAAAATATCCATCACCAATAACATTTAATGGAACAAAAAGTGGTACGAAATAGGAATAGCATCGTTGGTTAAAGTGTATGACGTGTTAATTGTGTTCATGACTCATCAATGGAGGGGTAGATGTATGATATGTGATATATGCAAAGCATTATTTTCAATTTTCTATTATATATGAGGTACGTGGACCCTTTATAAATCTCAATTAATGGTGAAGTCAAAGCTACTCGATCACTGAACAACTGGGCTGAAAGGCATAGTTGATGGACAATAGGTGAATATTTCTATACTACACCTTATTGATCCCTAGGGATGAAGGAGACTAAATTTGTCGAAAGATGATTATTGATTCAAGAACCTAAGGTAAGGTAAGATGTAGATTAGAGGAATAATTACTAGCTCGATTGGGAGAAAGAATATGGGAGAAAGAAACTTCACTTCTACAGTTCTACGTCTCACTGAAGTGGGCAAATGCACGGGAAATGTATCGTCCACACCTACTATAACAAATAAATATGAAATGCATAAGTGTATATAATTTAAATTCGATTAAAAACGTGTATGCATGACTACAAATATATGTTCGTCCAACTAGTCACTATATGTGGACCAAAATTGTAGTAGTAGGATCTTTTTCTCCTCTAAAAAGTTACTTTTATAGAGTTGAAATCCAGTTTTCAAAGCATCTAAATAAAGCTAACAATCTTTTGAAATGTTCTTTTCTTTGTTCATTTATAACTATAAATAGACTCATCATGGCCACTCCTATGTTCAAGCAACCTAGCCTAACTATAATTTGAGCTTGGGAAATAAAACCCCTTTTATTTCTCTAGCTCTTTTTCCCTTTTTTTTTTGGCTATTTTTCTCAAAAAAAGAAATGGACAAGGTACAAAGAATGACTAGAGAACATGGGGTGGTGATCTTTAGCAAGAGTACATGTTGCTTGAGTTATGCAGTGAGTATATTATTTCAAGATCTTGGTGTAATTCCATGTGTTAGTGAAATTGACCATGATCCTGAAGGAAAAGAAATGGAAAAGGCTCTAATGAGGATTGGTATAAATAATTCGTTGTTGCCTGTTGTTTTTATTGGGGGAAAATTGGTTGGTTCTACTAATGAAGTTATGTCACTTCACCTTAAAGGCTCCCTCATTCAACTTATCAAGCCTTACATGTCTGTTTGAAAAGTAATTAAGATTTCAAGAAAAGTTTGTAATAGCTACTCATATGTGTTGTGAGTAATTAAAATTGTAGTCCTTTAATGTTAAAGTAGAGCGAGAAATATTCTGAGTTCACGGAGGATGACGACATAGGATATATTCGGTAGAGAGGAAATATTGTTGGAAAAATATCTTTTGAATTTCTTATATTGTTTGGTCAAAAAATTTTAAAAACATTCTCTATATGGTACGAACATAAGTTACATAAAAATGGGAAATGACTTTCTTAAAATATGGAAAACAATTTGATAAATGTCATTGTATACATATATTGGGTCTTTTTCATCCTCCAATTAACACACAACTTCACCTCGAACCCCCTTTCCTGCCCACCCCTTCCCTACATCTATCCATTTCAATCCATATAAGGTAAAAGAAATTTATTTTACTCATATTTATTTTAATAGATCACTCACATGAGGGAGAGTGTACTTCACATATCAAGACATGACATAAAAGACAATTAATAATACATACACAAGCCCTCTAACTTAACTTTATTTTTTATTTTGACATTTTATCTTGCCTTTGTTCTATTTTAACCTTTCAACTTTATTTTTTATGTAGCATCTAAACACAATTATTAATTTTATATATTTTTTTATTTTTATATGTATTCTTTTTTTTTTTCAATTTTAGTATCTACTTTTATTCGTTACTTTTCAATGAAAAAATCTTAAAGAATTAGCAGACAACATTTTTTAAAAAAATAATAATTTTTTAGAGTTTCTCTATATTTCTTTTTTTTTTAAATATCAAGTAAAGTACGTTGGTTTTCTTGTTTAAATAATCAATTAAATTAAATAATATCATATATTTTATTTTTCTTATATTCAAGCTTTTGTAGATTTAACTCACAAAGCTTTGTGGATACAAAAAACGTAAACTATTATTTTAGTTAAATCCACAAAACTTGAATATGAGAAAAATAAAATATATGATGTGATTTAATTTAATTGTTTATTTAAAAAATAAAACCAACATACTTTCCTTGATTATTTTTTAAAAAAGAAATATAAAGAAACTCTAAAAAATATTATTTTCTTTTTAAAAAAAGTTGTCTGCTAGTTCTTTGAGATTTTTTTTTGAAAACTAATGGACAAACGTCGATATTAAATTTATTTTTTTAAAAAAATAGCAAATATAAAAATAAAAACAATATAAAATTAGTAATTGTGTTTAAATGCTACATAAAAAATAAAGTTGAAAGGTTAAAACAGAACAAAGGAAACAGGTGATTTTGGAAGTTTTCTGTGGGTGTTAGCCCACGGATTCTGGGGTATGGGACTCTGACTCAAGATTCCAGAAAAATTAGACGGGTGGGTCCGCAATGAGCCCGGGAAGAGGCTTAGGTGGCCTGGTGAGTTGGATTTTATGGGCCGAGGAACAGTACAGGCGATTTTTGTAGTTTTATATAGGTGTTAGCCCACGAATTATGGGGTTGCGCGGGGCTCCGATGCAAGATTCCCGTAAAATCATATGAGTGAGTTCGCAACGAGACCAGCAAGAGGCCTAGGTGGCCCGGCGACGTTAGCGGAGGTCTAGTAGGATTTTATGGCCCGAGGAATAGAAAATAGGCGATTTTGGCAGTAATCTGTCAGTGTTCACCCACGGATTCTGGGGATGCATGGGGCTCCATCACAAGATCCCGAAAAATCTTATGGGTAGGTCCGTAACTAGACAAGAAAGAGGCCTAGGTGGCACAGTCGTGTTGGCGGAGGCCTAGTAGGATTTATGGGCCGAGGAACAAGAATAGACGATTTCAACAGTTTTCTATGGGTGTTAGCCCACGGATTCAGGGGCTGCATGGGGCTCTAGCACAAGATTCTCAAAAAATCTTGTGGATGGGTCTGCAACAAGTCTGGCAAGAGGCCTGGTGACGTTAGCGGAGGCCTGGTAGGATTTTATGGGTCGAGGAACAGGAAACAAGTGATTTTGGCAGTTTTTTGTGGGTGTTAGCCCCCGGATTTTGGGGCTGCATGGGGCACAAGTGCAAGATTCCCGAAAACTCATATGGGTGTGTCCGCAACGAGCTCGAAAAGAGGCCTAGGAGGCCTTGTAGGATTTTATAGGCCGAGGAAGAAGAAACAAGTGATTTCGGCTATTTTCTATGGGTGTTAGCCCACAGATTTTAGTGCTGCATGGGGCTGCAGCGCAGGATTTTCTGAAAAGTCATACGGGTCGGTCTACAATGAGTCCGACAAGTGGCCTAGGTAGCCCAGTGGTGTTGGCGGAGGCCTGGTAGGATTTTATGGTCCGAGGAATAGGGAACAAGTGATTTCAGCAGTTTTCAGTGGGTGTAAGCCAAAAAATTCTGTGCTGCATGGGGCTCCGGCGTAAGATTCC
Organism: Solanum medicagineum; assembly: GCA_026153255.1. NCBI lineage: Eukaryota > Viridiplantae > Streptophyta > Magnoliopsida > Solanales > Solanaceae > Solanum > Solanum medicagineum. Next base: position 8,138 of record JAPFFP010096026.1, on the reverse strand, counting down.
CAAAATACTATACGGGTGGGTCCGCAACGTGCCTGGTAAAACGCCCAGGTGGCCTAGCGGAGTTGGCAGAGGCCTGGTAGGATTTTATAGGCTGAGGAACAGGAAACAGGCCATTTCGGCAGTTTTTTGTGGGTATTAGCCCATAGATTCTGGGGCTGCATAAGACTCCGGTGCAAGATTTCCAAAATATCATACAAGTGGGTCCGCAATGAGCCCGACAGGAGGCCTAGGAGGCCCGACGACGTTGACGGATACCAAGTAGGATTTTATGGTCGGAGAAACAGGAAACGGGTGATATTGACAGTTTTTTATGGGTGTTAACTCACGGATTCTAGGGTTGCATGAGACTCCTGTGCAAGATTCTCGAGAAATCATATGGGTGGGTCCGCAACGAGCCCGGCCCAGGTGGCCCCTCGGCACTGGCGGAGGCCTAGTAGGATTTTATGGGATGAGGAACAGAAAATAAGTGATTTTGGCAGTTTTATGTGGGTGTTAGACCATGGATTTTGGGGTGCATGCGGGTCCGTGCAAGATTCCTGAAAATTAATATGGGTGGGCCTGCAACGAGCCCGGGAAGAGGCCCAGGTGGCCCTGCGACATCGGCGTAGGCCTGGTAGGATTTTATGGCCGAGGAAAAGGAAACAAACGATTTCGACAGTTTTCTTTGGGTGTTAGCCCACATATTCAGCTTGGGTATCCGCCGCAAGATTCCTGAAAAATTATGCGGATAGGTCCGTAACAAGCCCGGCAAGAGGCCCAGGAGGCCCTGCGGGTGTTGGTGGAGGTTTAGTAGGATTTTCGGGTCGAGGAACAGGAAACATGCAATTTTGACAGTTTTCTGTGGTTGTTAGCCCACGAATTTTGGGGCTGCATGGGGCTCCGGCGCATGTTTCCCAAAAACTTATATAGGTGGGTCCGCAATGAGTCCGACAAGATGTCCAGGTGGCCCGGTCACATTGACGGAGGCCTGGTAGGATTTTATGGTCTGAGGAATAGGAAATAGGCGATTTCGACAGTTTTCTTTGAGTGTTAGCCCATGGATTCTGGGGCTGCATTGGGCTCTGACACAAGATTCCTAAAAAATTATATGGGTGGGTCCGCAACAAGCTCGGCAAGATGGCTAAGTAGCCCGACAACTTTGGTGGAGGCCTGGTAGGAGTTTATAGGCCGAGGAACTGGAAACAGGCAATTTCAAAAGTTTTCTGTGGGTGTTAGACCACATATTTTAGGGTTGCATGGGGCTCCGACACAAGATTGTTGAAAAATCATATGGGTGGATTCGTAACGAGCCCGACAAGAGGCCCAGGTGACCTATCGGCATTGGCGTAGGCCTGGTAGGATTTTATGGCTGAGGAACAGGAAATAGACGATTTCTGCAGTTTTCTATGGGTGTTAGCCTACGAATTTTGGGGTTGCATCGGGGTCCACCAAAAGAATCCCGAAAAATCATACGTCTGGGTCCACAACGAGTCCATCGAGAGGCCCAGATGACCCGGCGGCGATGGCGGAGGCGTGGTAGGATTTTATCGGCTGGAGAACAGGAAACAGGCGATTTCGACAATTTTCTGTGGGTGTTAGCCCACGAATTCTAGGCTTCATGGGGCTATGGCGCAAGATTGCAGAAAAATCATACAGGTGGGTCCGCAACAAGCCCGACAAGAGGCCGAGGTGGCCCGACGACATTGGTGAAGGCATGGTAGTATTTTATGGGCCGACAACAAGAAACAGGCGATTTTGATAATTTTCTGTGGGTGTTAGCCCACGGATTCTGGGGCTCCGGTTCAAGATTCCTAAGAACTTATACGGTTTGTCCACAATAAGCCCGGTAAGAGGCCTAGGTGGCCCGGCGACGTTGACGGAGTCCTAGTAGGCTTTTATGAACTGAGGAATAGGAAACAAGCTATTTCAGCAGTTTTCTGTTGGGTTTTAGACCATGGATTCTTAGGATGCATGGGGCTCTAACGCAAGATTCCTAAAAAATCATACGGGTGGGTCCGCAATGAACCTGGAAAGAGGCCCAAATGGGCCGGCGGTATTGGCAGAGGCTTGGTATGATTTACGGGTTGAGGAACAGGAAAGAGGAGATTTTGGCAATTTTCTATGGGTGTTAAGCCACGGATTCTGGGGCTGCATGGGGCTCCAGCACAAGTTTCTCGAAAGTTCATACGGGTGGGTCTGCAATGAGCCAAGCAAGAGGCCCAGGCAGCCCGGCGGCGTTGGCGGAGGCCTGATGGAATTTTATGGGCCAAAAAAAAAAGAAACGGGCGATTTAGGCTTTTTTCTTTGGGTGTTAGCCTGGTAACAAGCCCGACAAGAGGCCCAGGATGTCTGGCAAGAGGCCCAGGTGGCCCGGCAGCGTTGTCGGAGGCCTGGTAGGATTTTATGGGCCAAGGATCTGGAAACAGGCGATTTCAATAATTTTCTGTGTGTGTTAGCCCACGTATTCTGGGGTTGCGTGGGGCTTCGACGTATGATTCTCAAAAAATCATACGGGTGGGTCTGCAACGAGCCCGATAAGTGGCCCAGGTGGCCCGACGGTGTTGGTAGAGGCCTAGTAGGATTATGGGTCAAGGAACAGGAAAGAGGCGATTTCGGCATTTTATTGTGGATGTTTACCCATGGATTCTAGGGCTGCATAGGCTTCCGGTGCACCTGAAAAATCATATGGGTGGGTTAGCAAAGAGCACGACAAGAGGCCCAGATGACCCAGCGGCGTCGGCTGAGGCCTGGTAGGATTTTATGTGCCAACAAACAGGAAACAAGCGATTTCGACAATTTTCTGTACGTGTTAGCTCGCGGATTCTACAACTGCATGGGGCTTTGGCACAAGATTTCTGAAAACTCACACGAGTGGGTCTACAATGATCCAGGAAAGAGGCCCAAGTGTACCGGCGGCATCTGCAGAGTCCTGGTAGGATTTTTTTGGCCAAGAAAAAGGAAACCGGCAATTTCGATAGTTTTTTGCTGGTGTTAGCCCAAGGATTCTAGGGTTGCATGGGGCTCTGGCATAAGATTCCCAAAAAATTATATAGGTGGGACTGCAATAAGCCCGGTAAAAGACCAAGGTGGCTTGGCAGCGTCGGTGCAGGTCTAGTAGGATTTTATGGGTCAAGGAACAGGAAACCGGTGATTTTGACAGTTTTTCTTTAGAAGTTAGCCCATGGATTTTGATGCTGCAGGGGGATCTAGTGTAATATTCCCAAAAAATTATACGAGTGTGTCCACAACGAGTCCGGAAAGAGTCCCAGGTGGCCCAACGACAACGGGGGATGACTGGTAGAATGTTTATGGGCCAAGGAAAAGAAAATAGGTGATTTGGGCAGTTTTTGTTGGTGTTCGCCCACAGATTCTGATGCTCAGGGGGATCCAGTGCAAAATTCTCAAAAAATCATACGAGTGGGTTCGCAACAAGCTTAAGAAAGGGCCCAGGTGTCCCAATGTGGGATGGGATGTCTGGTAGGATTTTATGGGCAAAGGAACAGCTAACAGGCGATTTCGACATTTTTCTATGGTTCTTAGCCCACAGATTCTGGCGTTGTAGGGGGCTCCAGCGTAACATTCTCGAAAAATCATACGAGTGGCTCCGTAACAAGTCTGGGAAGAGGTTCAGGTGGCTCCGTGGCGGCGAGGGATGCGTCGTGAGATTTTATGGGTCAAGGAATAGGAAACAGACGATTTTTGTAATTTTCTGTGTGTTTGCCAACGGTTTTAGCACTGCAGGGGGCTCTAGTGTAACATTCCTTAAAAATCATTCGAGTGGGCCCGCAATGAGCCCGAGGATAGGCTCAGGTGGCCCAGCGGTAGCGAGGAACGCCTGGTAGGATTTTTTGGGCCAAGGAATAGGAAACATGCGTTTTCGGCAGTTTTTTGTCGGTGTAAGCATATGAATTCTAGCACTGAAGGGGGATCCAGGGAAACATTCTTAAAAAAATTATACGAGTAGGTCTGCAATGAACCCAGGAAGAGGCCCAGGTAGCCCGGCGGTGGCGGGGGACGCATGGTGGGATTTTATGGGCCAAGGAACAGGAGCCAGACGATTTTTTGCAATTTTCTGTGTGTTTGCCCAGTTTCTGGTGTTGCAGGGGGCTCCAGCACAACATTCCTGAAAAATCATTCGAGCGGGCCGGTAACGAGCCCGAAGAGAGTCCCAAGTGGCCCGGTAGTGGTGAGGAACACATGGTAGGATTTTTTTGGGCCAAAGAACAGGAAACATGTGTTTTCGGCAGTTTTCTGTAGGTGTAAGCAAACAAATTCTAGCACCGAAGGGGGCTCGACGGTAATATTCCCAAAAAATCATACGAGTGCGTCTGCAATGAGCCGAGGAAGAGGCCCAGGTAGCCCGCCGGCGGCGGGGGACGCCTGGTGGGATTTTATAGGCCCAGGAATAGGAAACAAATGACTTTTGCAATTTTCTATGTGGTTGGCCACAATTCTGGTGCTGCAGGGGGCTCCAGCGCAACATTCCTGAAAAATCATTAGAGCGGGCCCACAACGAGCCCGAGGAGAGGCCCAGGTGGCCCGGCGGTGGCGAGGAACGCCTGGTTTTGGGTCAAGGAATAGGTAACATGCATTTTTGGCAATTTTCTGTCGGTGTAAGCACACGAATTCTAGCACTGCAGGGGGCTCCGGGGCAACATCCCAAAAAATCATATGAATGGGTCTGCAATGAGCCCAATAAGAGGCTCAGGTAGCTCGGCGGTGGTGGGGATGCCTGGTAGGACTTTATGGGTCAAGGAATACGAAACAGATGACTTCGACAGTTTTGTGTGGGTGTTAGCCCACATATTTTGGCGCTATAGGGGGCTTCGGTGCAATATTCCCAAACAAGCATACGAGTGCGTTCGCAACTAGCCAAGGAAGAGGAATTGGTGGCCCGCAGACAGCGGCGTACCCCTGGTAGAATTTTATGGGCTAAGGAAGAGGAAACAGGTGATTTCGATAGTTTTTTATGGGTGTTAGCCTACGAATTCTGGTGCTGTAGGGGGATCCGGTGCAACATTCCTAAAAACTCATACGAATGTGTCGCAACGAGGCCAGAAAGAGGCCCAGGTGACCCAGCGGCAACAGGGGATGCCTAGTAGAATGTTATCGGCCAAGGAACAGAAAACAAGCAATTTTGGTAGTTTTCTGTGGGTGTTAGCCCAAGGATTCTAACGCTGCAGGGGGCTCCGGTGCATTCCTTAAAAATCATACGAGTGGGTCCGCAATGAGTCCGGGAAGAGGCTCGGGTAGTCGGGTGGTGGCGGGGGACGCCAGGTAGAATTTTATAGGCCAAGGAACTGCAAACATGCGATTTTGACAGTTTTCTTTTGGTGTTAGCCCAGGATTCTTGCGCTGCAGGGGGATCCCATGCAAAATTCTCGAAAAATCATACGAGTGAGTTCGTAATGAGCATGAGAATAGGCCCAAGTGGCTCGGCGGTGGCAGAGGATGCCTAGTAGGATTTTATGGGCCAAGGAACAGGAAAAAGGTTATTTCGGCAGTTTTCTATGGGTGTTTGTGCATGGATTTTGGCGTTGTAAGGGTCTCCAGTGCAACATTCGCGAAAAATCATAGAATTGGGTCTGCAACGAGCTTGGGAAGAGGTCCAGGTGGCCCGGCGGTGGCGTGGATACCTGGTAGGATTTTATGGGCCAAGGAACAGGAAATAGACGATTTTGACAAATTTCTGTGGGTGTTAGCCCACGCATTCTGGAGCTGCAGCGGGCATTGGCATAACTTTCCTTAAAAAATCATACGAATGGATCTAGAACAAGCCCAAGAAGAGGCCTAGGTGGTCCGGTGGCGGCGGGCGACTCCTGGTAGAATTTCATGGGCCAAGGACACAGGAAACAAGCAATTTTGATAGTTTTCTATGGATGTTTGCCCACGGATTTTGGGGCTGCAGGGGGCTCTGGCACAACTTTCCCGAAAAATCCTACGGGTGGGTCCGCAATGAGGCCGAGAAGAGGCTCAAGCTGCCCAATAGCAGCGGGGGACGCCTGGTGGGATTTTATGAGAAATGGGTGATTTCGACAGTTTTCTCTAGGTGTTAGCCCACGGATTCTGGTGTTGTAGGGGGCTCCCACACAATATTCTTGAAAAAACATAGAGCGTGACCTTAACAAGCCCTGGAAGAGGCCTAGGTAGCCCAGCAGTGGCGGGTGATGCTTGGTAGAATTTATGGGCCAAGGAACATGAAACAGGCGATTTCGATAGTTTTCTGTGGGTGTTAACCCACAAATTCCTGCGCTGCAGGGGATCCGGTCTAGCATTCCCAAAAAATCATACAAATGGGTCCAAAATGAGCCCGTGAAGAGGCCCAAGTGGCCCGGCGGCAGCGGGGGACGCTTGGTGGGATTTCATAGGCCAAGAAACATGAAACAGATGATTTCGATAGTTTTCTGTGGGTGCTTGCCTACTGATTCTGGCGCTGCAAGGGGCTCCAGTACAAAGTCATACGAGTGAGTCTACAACGAGCCTGAGAAGAGGCCCAGGAGGCCCAGGTGGCCCTGCGATGGCGGGGGCCACCTGGTGGGATTTTATGGGCTAAGTAAAAGGAAACAAGCGATTTCGGTAGTTTTTCTATGGGTGTTAGCCACGTATTTTGGTGATGCAGGGGGTTCCGGCGCAACATTCTCAAAAAGTCATAAGAGTGGGTCCGCAATGATCTCGGCAAGAGGTCCTGGTGGCCCGGCCGTGTCGGGGGACGCCTGGTGGTATTTTATGGGTCAACGACCAGGAAATAGGCTATTACAGAAGTTTTTTCAGGGTGTTAGCCCATAAATTCTGGCATTACATGGGGCTCTAGCGCAACATTTCTGAAAAATCATACAAGTGGGTCCGCAGCGAGCACGGGAAGAGACCCAGGTAACCTGCGACTATAGGGGACGCCTGGTGGGATTTTATGTACCAAGTAACAGGAAACAAGTGATTTCGACAATTTTCTATGGTTGTTAACCCACAAATTCTAGTGTTGCAGATGGCACCGACGCAACATTCCCGAAAAATCATACAGTTGGGTGTGCAACGAGCCTAGGAAGTGGTGTAGGTAGCGCGCGGCGACGGGGGGCACCTGGTGGGATTTTATGGGCTTAGGAACAGGAAACAGGCAATATCGGTAGTTTTCTATGGGTGTCAGCCCACGGATTCTGGCGCTGCAGGGGGCTCCGACGCAACATTCCTGAAAAATCATACGAATGGGTCTGCAACGAGCCTCGGAAGAGGCCCAGGTGGCCCGCCGTGGCGGGGGACGCCTGGTAGGATTTTATGGGCCAATGAAGGGCCGCAGCAGGGGACGCCTGGTAGGATTTTATGGGCCAATGAACAGGAAACAGGCGATTTTCTCAGTTTTCTATGGGTGTTAGCCTATAGAATCGGGTGTTGCAAGGGGCTCCCACACAACATTCCTGAAAAATCATACAAGTAGGTCCGCAACGATCCCAGGAAGATGCCTAGGTGGCCTGGCGGCTGCGGAGGACGCCTTATAGGATATTGTGAGCCAAGGAACAGGAAACAGACAATTTCGGTATTTTTCTACGGGTGTAAGCCCATAGATTCTGGTGCTGCAGGGGGTTCCAATGCAACATTCCTGAAAAATCATACAAGTGTGTCCGCAAAGAGCCCGGGAAGTGGCTCGACGGCAGCAGGGGATGACTGGTAGGAGTTTATGTTCCAAGGAATAGAAAACATGCGATTTCAGTAGTTTCTGTGGATGCTAGCCACAGATTTTGGCGTTGTAGGGGGCTCCAGCGTAGCATTCCCAAAAAATCATAGAGTGGGTCTGCAACGAGCCTGGGAAAAGGCCCAGGTGGCCCAGCTGTTGCGGGGGGACTACTGATAGGATTTTATAGGCCAAGGAATACGAAACAAGCGATTTCGACAATTTTCTGTGGGTGTTGGCCCACTGATTATGGCGCTGCAGGAGGCACCGACAGAACATTCTCAAAAAATCATACAAGTGGATCTGCAACGTACCTGGGAAGAGGCATAGGTGGCCCATCAGCATCTGGGGATGCCTGGTGGGATTCTATGGGCCAAGGACAGGAATAAGGCGATTTCGACACTTTTTCTGTGGTATTAGCCAACTAATTCTAGCGCTGCAGGGGGCTTCGATGCAACATTCTTGAAAAATCATACGAGTGGATCCGCAACTAGCC
>JAPFFP010096006.1:0-20284 GCA_026153255.1 Solanum medicagineum | reverse complement strand
GCTTCTTTTTTTTCTAAGTGTGGGAATACTCCTTGTGCAAGAGATGTATACATATATATTTATAGGCAACATATCTTTCACTTGACCAATCAAAAATAGCCACACCTATGACCCCACTAACAATTAAATCTTAAGGACTACGCTTAGAAAAAAATTTGCATTTGGTCCCGAACTTTACCAAATTGAACCAATTAAGGACTTATGGGTTCTAAGTTACGGGGTCTAACACAAAGGATCTACAATAATAAATTAGAAACAAAGTTAAACAATGCATCAATTCAAAAGTAAATTTATATGTACTTACCTTGTTGTCCAGACTGTTCATTTTCTCCCGAATTCAATGTGTCTTTTTGCATTTGAACTTGTACATCTATTGCTTCTAAAATGGAAGAATCTATTGGCACTTGTTGCAACTGTTTCTTTGCACCTTATCCTACTGCAGTGGAAGAATCTCTAGCCAATTGTTGCACTTGTTTTAGCACAACTTGTACTTTTAGAGTGGAAGAATTTTGAGTCACCTGCTGTACTAGTTCCTGTACATTTATTTTTTGTGTAGCTTATTTTTTCATAGTAGAAGGCTTCTGAGGAACCTTTTCCAGTAAAGCTTGTGCTACAACACTAAAGGAGTTTCTCGGCAGATTAGATGGAACAGATTTGTTCGTTTTCAATGATGAAACGTTTTTGTATGCCATGGATAAAGAATTCCAGCTGGCACTATTTCTTTCCTTTCACAGTTTTGTTTTTTGTTGAAGTCTCCTCCAAACTCATGCCTACAAAATCTGTCAAAACAATATCATGCATAACAATCAGCTTTAGAAATGACGATTGTAATTTAAGTTGAAAAAAATTAAAAAGAATTATAAAAGAATTACTTAATAAATAGCTTAAGAATCATCCTGGCTAGCATTTGTAATAGATGAACATTAAAACGTAGGCACCAAATACATGTCCACTCTAGCTTAGAAAAATAGTGTGTTCAAATAAGATAACAGATTCTTTAATTTTATTCAATAACAAACTATTGTTCATAAAATAGCAGCCTATTATATGACTAGAAGATGCTTAAATAATCAACCAGCCAAATGTATATGACAAGCACTTTAGGAAGTAAAAGAAAGCAGCACCACAAATAGTTAAAAAAAATACATACCTTTCTAGTAAACCTGGTTAGTTAGTACTAAAGCATAGATCACTTCAACAATTCACTGGTTAGCTCGTAAAGAAGATATTAAATATAAAACATACCTTTCCAGTAAACCTAGTCAGTCAATAGTAAAGCAGAGATCACTTCAACAATTCACTGGCTAGCTCATAAATAAGATATTAAATCTCTCGCAAAATATAAGCAATTCATAACACAATTATAATGAAAAAAACAAATAAAAGTGACTAATAAGATATACCAAATTACAAACATAATCTTGAGTGTTTTTATACAAGATAGTTTAAACTCGCCAAAAAGAAATTAAAAAAATGGTAAATACATATTTACAAGAAGTGAGGAAGGTTATTATTTAATCATCTGCATTCATCCAATTCCAATCAGTATCATAAAAATCATTCGCTTCTTCTGATGTTTCAATGGTTGTATCTTCTGAAAGTTGTTCATTGGGTGGCATATCAACATCATCACCAGGGATATCATCTCTAGACCATCTAATGTCAACATCAGGTAATCTATCCAAAGGACCAATGTGTTCAGTAAGCTCCCTCCAAAATGTGTCGCCTATATTAGGACAATCTTCTTCCTCCAAGTCATATAAATCTGTAGGAACTTTATTCCTTGCATAATAAACATCTTTCTCAATTGGATCTTTCACATAAAAAATTTGATGTGCTTGAGATGCCAATACAAAAGGATCATTTATACTACATAATTTGGTGAAGTAGACACGGGTTGACCCACAATCATCAATATCATTGTGAAACCAATCACATCTAAATAGTACAACACTAAAACAACTGTAATACTCAATCTCAAAGATATCTTGAATAATTCCATAATAGATAACCTCTCCGTCAATGGGATTCTGATCCTTGGCACTTGCAAAAACATCTGTTGTCGCAGATAAAGTCACTCCACTATTTTGAGACTTGAGTGAAGAATCATGTTTAAATGTATGAAATCGATATCCATTAATAATATATGTATTATATCTTTTGGTCGCCACCCTATTAGGCCCTTTAGCTAGCTATCTTAAATGATTAGGAACTCGATCCTTCTTAACTCTTTCTCTTAACTAGTTTTCAAACTCTTGACTATGATTTTTTGCTTTTGTCCATGCATTTGATCTAACATCCTTATCAATTAAAGCCTTATGTTCCCTGCAAGTTTGATTATGTCTAAGTTCATCAATAATACTTATTAATTAAAGTTTAAAGTACCTTATACAAATAAATAAATAGAGTTTGAAGTATTAATTCTTGATAAAATTCTTTACTTATTCATCTCTTGTATTGAAAAGAACATATCGATGTGATTCAAGATAGTTGTACATCAATGGCAAATGTTTCTCTTTCTTGTCCGCTCCCACCTCCAATTGGATGGCCTGTCTTAGAAAATATAGGTGATAGACTATCTCTCCCTTGATCAATATCTTTGTCATCCTCTATTTGGTAGCTACTGAATCTTGTCTTCACTCTATCAAGTAAGTATCTCGAAGAAAAGGTCACACAATCCTCAGCATCACAACCCTCTGCTATTGAAGCTTCTAAATGATATCGATTACGAATCAATCCCTTTAACATGCACTCTGTGGAATACATATTACGAAGATGATTTGGACCTCCCAACTTAATTTTATCTACCAAATGGACAGATAAATGCTCCATTATATCAAAAAAAAGACGGAGGAAAAAAATTTTCAAGCTCACATACTATTTCTTTGATTTCAGCCTGCAATGCATCAAGATCTCCTCGCCTTATAACCTTACTACATATTACTTTAAAGAAGTTTCCCAACCTAATTATGACTAATGCAACATTCTTAGGTAGCGTTTTTCGAACCGCAACCTGAATTAAGTATGCATTATAAAATGAGGCACACCCTTTTGGCAATTTGACATCTTTTATGACCGAGAAAAATAATTTTTTTTCTTTTGGTTTCATGAAAAAACAAGATTTGGCCAAATAAGTTGTTCCATTGGTATTGTCTTTTGTTGGTTGAAGCTCCTTTCTTATCCCCATATCTTGGAAGTCATAACGAGAATTAATGTGATCCTTTGAATTTCCTAATATGTCCAATAAAGTCCCAAGCAAACTGTCACATATGTTTTTCTCAATCGAGATTTTAGCCATTTGCATCAAGTTCAAACTTCCTCCCCGCATGCGCGCCCCCTAGAAGCACATACTATAATAAGAGGTAATTTTTGATTGGCAGCATGTTCAATCAAACGGCTGATTTTTCTTCGACTATGGATCCCATACTACCCCCCATAAATTGAAAATCCATAACCCCAATTGCTACGGGAATGCCGTTTAGTTGGCCTATGCCTGTTTGAACAACCTCAGTTAATCATGTCTTTCTTTGATAAGAATCAGTAAGATCTTTATAAGGCTCCTCTTCTGAATGAAATTCAATGGTATCCAAAGAGACCATATCTTCATCCATAGGATCCCAAGTACCTGGATCGATCAAAAGTTCAATTCTATCCAAACTATGAATTACATCTAGATTTTGCCTCAACTTATTTGTTGCCCAATATGGTAGTTAAAAAAGGATGGATCTTTTCTTCCATGGATCCTCAGTGTTTCGATGCCTTTTCTTTTCTCCCTTTCCAAACACATTATTGAACTCACGTAACTTTTCCAACACTTTTGTACCCGACAAAGTTGTAGGTGAAGGCCTATGATCCTCCTCACCATTAAATGATTTCTTGTCTATTCGAAATGGATGTCCAGAAGGCAAAAATGCTCGATGACCTAAGTAACACATCTTACGACTATGTTTGAGATATCGAGAGCATGTGTTATAGTTACAAGATGGACATGCCAATTTTCCCTTAGTACTTCATCCGGACAACATTGCTAGTGCTAGAAAATCACTAATTGTCCATAATAAGGCTGCATGTATTTAAAATGTTTGATTTGTATGAGCATCATATGTTTCAACACCAAATTTCCATAGTTCTTTTAGTTCATCAATCAATGGTTGTAGATACACATCTGTATCATTTCCTAGAGAGGATGGACCTGGAATGATCACTGACAACATTATGTACTCCAGCTTCATACAAATTCATGGTAATAAATTATAATTCATCAATATAACATGCCATGTGCTATGAGAAATACTCATGGTTCGAAATGGGTTGAATCCATCACTTGAAAGATCCAATCTAACATTTCGAGGATCTTTCTAGAAGTCTGGATCCAAAGAATCAAAGTCCTTCCAAGCTTCTCCATCAGCAGGGTGTCTCAAATTCCCATCATCAGGTCATTCAGTTGCATGCCATCTCATTGCAGCAGCTATTTCAGAACACATAAGTATTCTTTGAAGCCTAGGCTTTAAAGGAAAGTACCTCAAAATCTTGGCGAGTTTTTTAGATATCGTATTAGTCGAACTATCAACAACATTTGACTATCTAGAAGACCCACACACAGCGCAATTATCTGCCTCTGAATAATCTTTTCAAAATAGTATGCAATCATTAGGACATGCATGTATTTTCTTATAACCAAGGCCTAAATCTTTTATCACCTTTTTAGCCTTATTAAAAGACTCAGGTAGTTCAAAAAAGGGAAACACTTCTCTCAACAAGTCTAACAGATCTGAAAAAGGTCACGTTACTCTACCCATGCAAGCATTTAAGCAAGAACAATCGAATGATGAAACTCAACTTGCTGAAGTTTTCACACCCTGGATATAACTCTTTTTTCCCTTCTTCCACTAATTTAAAAAAACTCTTTGCATCTTCGGATATACCTTCTCTGACTCCTTCTTCATTTCCTGTATCACTGTGTATATGTCTAAATGCATCATGAAGTAGTCCGTCAATATCATCATGTATGATAGGACCTTCATTGTTGGTCTTCGAGGAGGATCTTTCCCCATGAAAAATCCATTTCTTGTATCCATCAACAAATCCTTTTCCAAATAAATGACCTTCTACCACATTTTTATAATGCCAATAATGATTCTTCCAAACTTTGCAAGGGCACAATATTTCTTTAGAAGCTCATTCAAACGTATTATCAAGAAAAAATCTTCCACTCCACTAATATACTCACTACTGCTTCTTCTAAGATTCATCCATCTTCTATCTAAATTATCCATCTAAATCTATATGACACAAGAAATAGGATAAAAATATTTATGATAAACTCTTAAACAAAAAGTAAAAGTAAATTTAACGAACTGCAATAATCAGATCAGTTAAAATTAACTGCAACAAATGATCATTTTTCAATTAGTTGTGCAAAACATAGTGGAAACCTGTGACTAAAATGAAAGAGATGACACACTAGAAAATCAACAATTTAATCAATATTTGGATACTTTAGCATACAATATTTTCATACAGAATTTTTTTAAATCAACAATCATTTACTTTCAAACAATCATATACATTTCAATCTGATTTATCAAGACATGACTGGGATATTACTCATTATTTCAACAAATATGTAAATTGCTAAAGATGTGGAAACATTCCTATAGCTACAATGACAAACTCTTAGTTAAACATCAAAGTATCTTAATCAAAATATTTTAAAGCAAAAACTATCAAGGCAATAGTTAATTATATTAAATCATCTCGATAGTTTCATATGATAACCTCAACTAGAGTATCGTGTTTCACAAATTTATGTTATAACAACTTGTGGACATTTGAGAAGGAAAAATTTGTCACACAAATCATTATCAGATAATAAAAAGTTTCAGATTTAGATCCACACTACCTAACTTAATAGCTCATGTATCAAAATACTCCAATAATTAAAAACTAATAACATTCACAATAGACAAATTTCAATAGGAAACATTTGAGGGTTCAATTAACTAGATCATAAACTCTGCAGATCAATGGAAAAAGGCTAGTTGATCAGAACAAAGGATAGAGTTTTCGAAGAAACATCCTACTGCAGAAATTGTGACAAAAGTATATTCAACATGAAGTTTGAAAATAAAATTCTTCATTTTAAACAATATGAAATGATAACTTTAGCAGAGAAAATGGTAAGGAATGTTACAAGAGTCAAAAATACACATGCTGCTAAAAGATAAATAACCTATACTAGAACCCTTGATAAAGAACAACCAATGTACAATAGTTGTTAGCTAATGAGAAAACTGAAGCAAAAAATCATATAAACCATTGTCAAAAACTGAAAAGAAAATCATGAAAGAACTGTTATAGAAAACAAAAAAAATAGTTAAACATATACAGTTTAATCAAGCTAAGTTTGGACAATATTAATAATGAATCTGAACTAAAGTAAACAAGGAAAATATTGAACCATGTAGAATCTATGCAAGTATTGATATTTTTTTAAAGTAAAGACAGAGGAAACACAAGCTTTTGACTACAGTGCATGTTCATACTTCCATGTTTTAAAGTATGAATCACTATAAGATCTAAAATAATCAGAAAGAGCATTGGGAAAATACCTTAAGTTATATCCTAAGAATCAAGTAGAAACGAACCTTAACTTATGAACATAAGAAAATATTAACTACTTGAACTTCTAACACTTCTCTTTTTAAAGAGTAACCTATGAGAGACTACAAAAAAAGGAAGTCTCCAAAGATACATCAAAGATTGTTCTACCATAGTTCTACATCAACAAGTTAGAGAAGTCTGCATACCACACAAAGATACATCAACAAAGATTAAGTAATACAAATCCTAAATTAGTGTACACTCTTCTTGAGAATGATACGTATACTACACAAAAAATCTATCTTTGTGTAGTATGCAGTCTACACTCTTCTTGTTGTGTAGTATGTGTATACTACAGATACATCTTTGCTCCTTCCAAAAAGGAAGTCTCCAAAGAACCTATGGTCAAAGTGTTCTTTATGTGGAGTGTACAGGGAGTCAAATGAATAGCTATTAATCCTCTACAATATAACATCAAATATATGGAACTTATTTTTTTTAATCCTAGATATCAGTTAGGTCATTCCTAGAATTGCTTTTGACATGATTAGTATCTCATAAAGGAGATTAGAAAGATATAGACATGAGAATTGACGGTTAGTGATCCCATCTTGCATATTATATGAGCTCTATATTGTCCCCTTTTGTCCCTTATATGATTTTGTAATTATTCATTTCAACACTTTTTAGGTGCTGCCTTTGTTATTTATACAAGTTTTTACTTTAAAAATAAAACTAGACAAACGATAGAATCTAGGGCAATTTCTATTAGTTCACCAAAATACCTTGTGAATTCAAGAGAAGTGTAACCCTAATCTCAGGTTTGTTGACACCTACCAGTCTTTAAGAAAATTAAATTTTAGACAAACGATAGATTCTAGGAGAATTTCTATTAGTTCACTAAAATACCTTGTGACTTCAAGAGAATTGTATCCCTAAGCTCAAGTTTGTTGACACCTACCAGTCTTTATAATATATAAGTTGAAGTGCACAAATACAACTTGTCCTTAAACAAATATGACAAATAATTAAAATTTTCATTATTAGACTCAAACAAGGAAGCATTATCAGTGAATTACCAAAATATTTGTCAAAACGAATTTTCTTCTAAAGAAAAAGAAGCAAGTTATCCTATTTATAGTCACTTTACATCATAAATAAGAAAATTTTCTACTAGAGATGCACATGTTGAAAAGAAAATATAATTTCGACAAGCTTTGCTTGATGTCCCCGAAGGGACACCGATTAAAAAAAGACAAGTATTCCCTGATTCATTTAACATAATTCACATCAAATTTATACTCTTTAGAAGATGGAATGATATACTCCTCAATAGCAATTAAATTCTATCACTACTAAAGCATTTTACAGATGAAATACAATTAGTTTATTCTTTTAGTGAAACGAAAAAAAATATAAAATACCTCTTTAAGATTAATACATAAAAGACAATAAAGGAAGTAATGTTATACTCTTTTTACCATAGTTCTACATCAACAAGTCTACGCTCTTCTTGAAAAAAATACATATACTACACAAAGATTATGCAATACATATCCTAAATTAGAACTTCCAAAACACAAGTAAACTAAGATAATCGATATAAGAAAATTTTAACACAAATCACAGTAGGATATTTTGAAGTATATTCTCTGTTCAATGCAGATAAAAAACTATAAAAATATTAAAATACCATAATAAGTACCTTCAATTGAGCTAGCAAAGTGAAGTTTGTTCTCGATATGATGGAGATAAGCAACTAGTTAAAGCTTTGGGTAAAAAGACTTTGCCAAAAGTGCAGATTATAGGAGTTCCCTGAATACAGAAAATAAAGTTAGAAGAAACAAATTTAGACCCTCACAGTAGCAACAAATTTCACCATAATTGTTAACAAGTTTAGACCCTTATAAATTTAGCTCATGCAAGAGAATCCAACATCAACAATAAGAAATGTAAAGTCAGAAGCTAAATTTCCCCCTTGCTACTAACAAAACACTATCCACGCAAAATAAAGTAAAAATAATTCAGACCCACAGCTTTAGGAATAAATTAACACCCACAAATTTAGCTCATGCAATAGAAAAATTAACAATTTCAACAACAAAATTGTAAACCCACACAGTACCAACACTTAAATAGAAAAACCCACAAAAATTTAGGTCAAAATCATCTATTTGAAAAATACTAAAATACCTAAATAAAAGTTCAAAGATTAGTGAGGAAAGAAGAGATTAAAGAAGAAATCAGAAAGATTGTGGAGAAACAAACCCCAAATCACTAAATTCTCAAATAACCCACAAAACAAAAAATATTTATCTTCCCGCCATTCTCCAGCAAGATTTCCACATGAGTTGAACCAAGAAGAGAATAAAAAAGATTGATTATGAAGTTCTCGAAAAGATGAAGAGAGAGTTGAGTGAGAGATATGTTTCCTATGGTTTATCTAAATTTTTCTCTAATATCTGTAAGGTTTGTATAAATTATGAAATTAATTTAATAATTATTAAAGAAATGAAAAAAATTATTGGTGGGCTTTAGCGAAAATAAGCGAGGGAAATTATGGAGAGTAAATAATTACTTCAACACAATTTTTTTCACAAAGCATTGCCATAGAGGTCTTTATTTCAATGATTTAAATAACTGTTGCAATAGGTAATTCTATGGCAATGCTTTTAGTATTGTTGCAACAATTTTATGGATAAATCATAACAATAGCAACAAAACCTTTTGGCAACCATTTAAATTGATGCAGTAGTCACTCTATAGCAACGATTTGGGGTTCGATGCTAAAACATCATTGCCATAGGCTCAATTTCTAGTAATGAATGTCTTGAGTTATTGATGGTCTATGACTTGGTTTACAAGTTAAGTGACTTTATTATAATTAAAGGATTGTATGTATATATTGAATTCATGCAGAGTGTATATGGTGTTGCAAGTTGACCCCACCTTGTTAGGGGGTGACATGCCCAATCATCTTGTTGAGGGGTCGACATGCCTCAATCACCTTGTCGGGGGGTGACGTGCCCATACTACCTTGTTGAGGGGTTTGTACCTCAATCACCTTACAGGGGGTTGACATGCCCATACTACCACATTTAGGGGTAGATACCATGACCACCTTGTCGAGGGTTGACATGCCCGTAAAGTCACTTGACTCAACAAGGTGTGGTCAACTTGCAACACTATAAATACTTTTCATGAAATCAACACATATATAAATCCCTTTCATCATTATAAAGTCACTTGACTCATCAGCCATATAATAGATCATCAATAACACAAGAATTCATAACCGAATATTTTATCAAACACTTGGTAGGTGTGTACTGCTAGTTGAAAATCATGCAATTCAAGAGTGAAATCGTGTGAGAAAATTTAATGTAAATCAACCAACCAACACTTGGTAACACCCTCAGGCAAGATACATTAAAACCCTTCATCAAATTTCAAATAGATCATAGATTCATAGCGCAAAACATGCGTAAATAGTCAACATTTTATGAAACCCCAACATAGTTAATATTCAAATTCATAATGAGTATACCCATAGAAAAATCAACTTGAAAACGTATAATTTACTTAGAAAGGAAGGTTGGGTACCATGGATGAAAGGACACAATGGTTGAAACCCACATACCTCAAATTTGGAGATATTCTTGAAGAAGATTTGAATGAGAACTTAAAACTTGAATAAAATTCTTGAGATGCAGAATGAGTTTGGGATACTTGCATTTGGGTAAATTATTTGGCTAAGTGTTAGAGAGAGTTTTGGGGAATGTCTTGAATGATATGGGTTGAAAACTTACTAAGTATAGGTGTTTTTACACATTAGGAGGCTTAGGCCCAAGACCCCAAGGCCTTGGACCTTGGCAAGAAAATACACTACTCCATGACAGCTCCGCAACAACACGAACAACTTCTGGAAATTAAAATTTTGCAAAATTCATTTTTTGTTGTGGGTCCTCTAAAATTTGGGTTATACCCATTTTCCACTCAATTTTTCTCCCTGAAAAAGAATATGAAGTTGTATTTTCAATAACACATACGAATTTTGAGATATATAGAAATTACGATTATGGAAATTTCTGAGGCACATTTTCGAAAACGTTTTGGGGTTATTTCAAAGAATTTTGGGATGCTATTACCATGTTGTCTCAATCTATGGCCAACCAAATCAACCAAGGGGCCCAAGCCCCTCATGCTCCTACTCCGGCCTCAAGGGTGAGTGATTTTACTAGAATGAATCCACCGGAGTTCCATGGGTCCAAGGTGGATGAGGACCCTCAAGAATTTATTGATGAAGTGTATAAAGTGTTGTCTATTATGGGGATTATCTCATAGAAAAAGGCAGAGTTGGCGGCCTACCAACTCAAATAGGTGGCTCAAATATGTTCACTCAATAGAGGATGGAGAAAGCGGAATAATAATGTCATCCTTTGGAAGAGTTCAAGGCAATGTTTCTCAACTAGTTTTTTCCTATAGAACTAAGGGAAGGCAAAATGATGGAATTTATGAATCTAAAGAAAGGGTCTATGAGTGTGAGGGAGTATGCCCTCAAATTCAACCAACTCTCCAAGTATGCCCTTCAAATGGTTGTCGAGCCAAGGTCAAGGATGAACAAATTTGTTTCGGGTGTGTCCGACTTGGTTAATGAGAAGTGTAATACCTCCATGTTGATAGGTTATATGAATTTGTCCCGCGTCATGACTTATGCCGAATAACTAGAGGGAGAAAAGCTTAGAAAGAGAAGGAGTAGTGAAGCCAAGAGGGCTTGTTTTGAAGGTGGATTCCAAAATCCCAAGGGTGGCTGGTTTCCTCAAAGCCCAAAGTTCCAAGGCCAAGGGTCCTCCAATGCTCCTACTAGAAGGTTTTCTAATGATAACCCAAGAGTCCAAGGTGGTGGTAGTGGGGTGCCCAACCCTATGTACCAAAGATGTGGTAGAGGCCATAATGGCCCATGTTTGAGCACCACTAATGCTTGCTATGGTTGTGGTGAAGTAGATCATAAGGTGATGGATTTTCCTTATTATCCAAAAAATGTTAGAGATGGTCGTTCACAAGGCCAAGGTGCAAATACAAGTCCAAAGGGAAGAGGAGGCCAATAAGGAGGTGCTGCTAGGCGAAATAGGTTCTATGCTCTTGAAGGGAGACAAGGGGTGGAGGAGGTGCCCGATATTGTCACCGGTGTGTCAAATGTATTTGATTTTAATGTGTATTCTTTGGTAGACACATATGCCACTCTTTCTTTTATTACTCCTTTTATTGCCAAAAAGCTTCATGTTAGTCCTGAATTATTGTGTGAACCTTATGAAGTGTCTAACCTCGTTGGTGCATCCATTGTTTCTAGGAGAGTCTATAAAAATTATCCCGTGTTCATTTTGCATAAAACCGTGCCTTGTGAATTTGTTGAATTAGATATGGTGGATTTTGATGTCATTCTTGGGATGGACTGGAAGTATGCATATTATGCTTCTATTGATTGTAGAACCCATAGGGTCACATTCCAGTTCCCTAATAAGCCCGTCCTTGAGTGGAAAAGTTGTGATGTAGTGGTCAAGGGTAGATTCATTTCTTGCATTAAAGCCCAAAATTGATTTCGAAGGGTTGTCTCTATCATCTTGTGAGGGTTAGGGATGTTGAGTCCAAAGTCCCTCCTATAGAGTCGGTTCTCGGGGTTAATGAGTTCCTTGATATCTTTCTTGATGAGCTTCGTGATGTTCCTCCCAAAAGGGAAATAAACTTTGGTATAGACCTCTTCCTGATATTCAACCCAGTTCTATTCCCCCTTACATTATTGCCCCGACGGAGTTGAAGGAGTTAAAAGACAATTGAGGGATTTGTTTGAAAAGGCTTTTATAATGCCTAGTCAATCACTTTGGGGTGCACCAGTGTTATTTTTGAAGAAGAAGGATGGTTATCTTAGAATGTGTACGGATTAACAATAACTTAATAGAGTCACCATAAAGAATAAGTACCCTCTACCAAGGATTGATGACCTTTTTGATCAACTTCAAGGGGCTGGTCACTTCTCTAAGATTGATCTTTGGTCCGGGTATCACCAAGTAAAAGTAAAGGAGTGCGACATTCCCAAGACGATTTTCTGAACTAGGTATGTGCACTTGAGTTTGTGGTTATGTCCTTCAGGTTGACTAATGGACCGACTATTTTCATGGATCTTATGAATAGGGTCTTTAAACCCTACCAAGACTTGTATGTGGTGGTTTTTATTGATGATATCTTGATTTATTCTCATAGTGAGGAGGAGCATGTGGATCACTTGAGGGTGGTGTTGTAAATCTCGAGGGAAGACAGGTTATACGCTAAGTATGAAAAATTTGAGTTTTTATTGAAAGAGTTGGTTTTTTGGGTTATGTGGTGTTGGGTGATGGCATTAAGGTGGATTCTAAAAACATGGAGGTGATTAGAAATCGGCCTAGACCTTTGACTCCATTGGAGATTAGCAGTTTTTTGGGTTTGGGAGGTTATTACCGGAGGTTTATAAATGTTCTCTTTTCTATTGCTTCTCCTATGACTATGTTGACCCAAAAGAAGACAAAATCTATGTGGACCGATGAATGTGAGAAGAGTTCCTAAGCATTGAAAGATAAGCTTTTCTCTGCTCCTATCTTGTCTCTACCGGAAGGGTTGGAAGGGTTCGTTGTATATTGTGATGCCTCAAGTATTGGTTTGGGTTGTGTCTTGATGCAAAATGGTAAGGTGATAGCATATGCCTCTAGACAACTTAAGGTGCATGAGAACAATTATCCCACCCATGATCTTGAATTGGAAGTCATGGTATATGCTTTGAAAATTTGGCGCCATTATTTATATGGGGTTCATGTTGATGTGTTCACCGATCATAACAGTCTCCAATATGTGTTCACCAAAAAAAATCTTAACTTGAGAGAAAAATGGTGGTTAGAGTTCCTTAAAGATTATGGTATGAGTGTGCATTATCACCCCGCTAAATCTAATATTGTAGCTGATGATCTATGTAAGGCATCTATGGATAGTCTAGCACATATTGATGATGGTGGCAAAGAGGTGGTTAGAGAGGTCCATTGGTTGGCTAGATTAGGGGTTAGGTTGGAGGAAGTTGACAATGGTGATGTAATGGTTGTTGATGGTTCTAAATCTTCTTTGATTGAGGAGGTAAAGGCAAAATAAGATCTTAACCCTGCTTATATAGAGTTGAAGACCTTGGTGAGAGATGGTAAAGTGGAGATTTTCTCCCAAGGGGGAGATGGTGACCTTAGGTACCAAGGTAGATTGTATGTGCTTAATGTTCATGACTTGAGAGAAAATATTTTAGATAAGGCTTATAATTCTTCCTATTCTATTCACCCCTGTTCTACAAAGATGTATAGAGATTTGAGGGAAGTGTAGTGGTGGGGTGGTATGAAGGGAGTAATTGCCAAGTTCATATCCAGATGTCACAATTGCCAATAAGTGAAAGTCGAATATCAAAGGCCAGGTGGCCTAGCACAAGACATAGAAATTACTTTGAAAGTGGGAGGAAATTAACATGGATTTTGTTTGCCTAAAACAAGAAAGCATTTTGACTCTATTTGGGTTGTGGTTGATAGAACGACAAAGTCGACTCACTTTCTACTGGTCAAACCAACTTATGGTGCCGAAGATTATGCCAAATTGTATATTCATGAGTTAGTTAGATTGTATGGGATACCTTTGTCTATCATTTCGAATCATGGTTCTCAATTCACTTCTCACTTTTAGGGGGCTATCCAAAGAGCTCTTGGTACCAAAGTAAAGCTTAGCATGACCTTTCACCCTCAAACGATGGCCAAGCCGAGAGAACTATCCAAATCCTTCAGGATATGCTTAAGGCTTGTGTTTGGGAGTTTAACAGTAGTTCGGATGAACATCTTCCACTCATTGTTGTGTTTGCTTACAACAATAGCTACCATTAAGCATTGGTATGACTCCTTTTAGAGCTGTTTATGGTAGGCATTGTAGATCCCGGGTTGGGTGGACTGAAGTGGGGGAAATTTCTTTGCTAGGTCTTGATTTGTTCATGGAAGCCTTGGAGAAGGTGAGGTTGATAAGGGAGAGATTGAAAACAGCCCAAAGTAGACAAAAGTCATATTCCGATATGAGAAGGAGAGATCTTGAATTTAGGGTTGGTGATTGGGTCTATTTGAATGTCTCACCCATGAAGGGTGTAGTTCGATTTGGCAAGATGGGCAAATTGAGACCAAGGTTTGTAGGTCCTTATAGAGTGTTGAGGAGGATTGGTAAGGTGGCCTATGAGTTGGAGTTTCTCATTGATATGAGTATGGTCAATCCGGTCTTTCATGTCTCCATGTTGAGAAAGTGTGTGGGTGACCCTAGTGCTATAGTTCCTTTGGATGTTGTGGGTGCAGTAGAAGATAATTTGGCTTATGAGGAGGTTCCGGTAGAAATTTTTGATTGACAAGTGAAGAGGTTGAGAAATAATGATGTAACTTCCGTCAAAGTTCTTTGGAGAAACCAACAAGTTGAAAGTGCCACATGGGAAGTTGAGGAGGACATGAGAAAGCGATATCCACATCTCTTCCACTCTACCCAAGCCTAAGGTACTGATTTAAGTTCCCCTATATGATTTCTAATCTTAAGTTTCAGCCCTTATGTCATTTGCATGCAGTCATGTTTATGTTGACAAGTTTATGGTGATTTTGACATTCATGTTGAAGTTTTTGAAAATGATGTTTAAGTGTATTTGTTGCATTCATGTCGGGATAAAATCTTCATGATTACTTCTCTTCTGTACGCTTCTTTGACATTCGGGGATGAATGTTCCCAAGGGGGATGCCATGTCCCAAGCCTAGAGCCTATACGTAACATGACAAATAGAGAACCCGAAAGGGACCCCAAAGAATCATCTTAACATGTCATTACACATCATTGATCATAATGGAATTAGAAATAGGTCAAAAAGGACTAAAGGAAAGCTTTCGTAACATCAACATCAAGCAAAAAAGTCAAGGCTCAATACATAACATGTCCAACAACACCTCTACTACATAGATAAGAGCGGGTGCCAAGACAAGTAACCGGGCTCACCCTCATAGTCAATACATACATAGAAGAAGGATAGTCTTAGTACATAGCATGATAATATGGATATTGTCTTGGGAATGGAGGACTCACCAACTAGCTTGAACGAATTCGCACTAGCTATGTGGAGGAAAATGTTGATGTTGGGCTCCGGTTCCTACATGGTGACATCGTGTAGGCATATAAAATGTGTTAGCATGTTTGAATGTACTAAGTATGTAGGATGTAATGCAACAAGTGATAAGCACCATAAACAAAATGCATAACATAGGCAATGAATAAGCATTTAGCAATATGACATGTCTGAATGATACTTGAAGTAAAATCATGATTATATAGAACATAATACATGTGTAAGGAGAGACAATTAATAGTGAATATCCAAGGCCTACCACCTCCTTGGAGAGGCGAATGAGGTATGAACCCCTCAATTAGTTGATGAGGTACAAATCCCTCAACATGGTTCATGAGTACAAACCCCCCAACATGGTTCATGAAGTACAAACCCCTCAACGTGGTTATCAAGGTACCAACGCCTCAACATGGTTGCACGATCCTACCACCTCTGAGTGAGGCAATCAAGGTAAAAACCCCTCAACAAGGTTACCCGGGCCTACAACCTCCCGAGTGAGGCTTGGTAAATCACCGACACTATAGAGATAATATCATATACATACATTTCTTTCATCAACATATATTCATTCATCTCATAAGACATGCATTGGACCTTCAATTCCTCAAGATATCATAATCGGACATTTTATCAAACACTTGGTGGGTGTATAGTGCTAGTGAAAAACCATGCATTTCAAGAGTGGAATCATGCTAGAAAATTCAATTTAAAACCATCAATAGATACTTGGTAGCACCCTCAAGAAATATACAGCAAAAACCTTCATCAAATCTCACAATAGATCTTAGATTCATAGCTCAAAACATGCTAAAATCAATCACAACTTCATGAAACTCCAACATAGTGTGCAATGAAATTCATAATAAGTAAGACTCATGAGTAAATCAACTTTAAATCATGCAATTTAGGTAAAAAGGAAGCTTGAGTCCCATGGGTGAAAGGACCATATGGTTTAAACCCACATACCTAAGATTTGGAGAATTTCTTGAAGAAGATTGTAATGGAGAGTTGAAAGTTTGAACGAAAACCCTAAGATCCAAAAGAGATTTGGACACTTGAATTTTGAGAAAAATATTAGTCTAAGGGTTTGAGAAGGTTTTGGAGAATGTCATGTATGATATGAAGGTGAAATATGGCTAAGTATATGTACTTTCATGTATGGGAAGACTTAGGCCCATGACCCAAATGTCTTGGATAGAACTAAAACTTGGGCACAAAATTACACAAAGGCGCGCCTAGGGCGCGAAAATCTCTTGGGAAATCGATTTTTGCGAATTTGAAATTATGATTTGTTCACTCTAAAATCAGGGTTAGACCCATTTCCTACTCAATTTCGCCCCCCGACCATGAATATGAAGTTGGGTTTTCGATATGCCACAAGACTTTTGATACATATGGAAATTACAATTCCAGGCAGGCACATTTTCAGGCATTTTTTAGGTCGTTTCAATATCTCCCCTTTGGGAATATTTGTCATCAAATTTCAATGAAATATATATGAGAGACGTAACATGACAATTTCACCCTACATAAGGATGCAACAATGCACTTAAACATCATTTTACAAAATCTCAATATAAGTGTAAAATCATCATGAATTTGTCAATCTAAACATGAATGCATGCAAAAGTCATGGCCTGAACATAGACTTGAAATCTCATAGGGGACATAGAGAAATAAATTAGGATTGAATAGAGTTGGAAAAAGAAGGATATCTCTTTTGCATGTCTACTTCGGTCTCCCATGTAGCACTTTCGACTCGTTGATTCCTCCAAAGAACTTTAACGGAAGCAACATCGTTGTTCCTTAGCCTCTTCACTTTCCTATCCAAGATCTGTACTAGAACCTCCTCATAAGTCAAGTTGTATTCAACTAAACCTACAATATCTAATGGAACAATAGCATTCGGATCGCCCACACACTTCCTCAACATAGAAACATGAAATACCAAATGAACCAAATCCATCTCACTAGGCAATTCCAACTCATAAACTATCTTGCCAATCCTCCTCATTACCCTATAAGGACCTACATATCTTAGACTCAACTTGTGCTTCTTACCAAATAAACCACACCCATCATGGTTGAAACCTTCAAATAGACCTAATTACCAACTTTGAATTCAAGTTCTCTTCTTCTCACATCAGCATAGGACTTTTGGTAACTTTGGGTTGTCTTCAACCTTTCTCTAATCATTCTAACCTTCTATGGAGCCTCAATAACTAGATATGTTCCCAACAAATCCACCTCTCTAACCTCAAACCACCCCACATGAGATCTACAATGTCTAGCATGGAGAGCCTCAAAAGGGGCCATACTAATGCTAGAATGATAACTATTGTTATATGCAAACTTAATCAATGGAAGATGATCATCCCAACTACTCTTAAAATACATTACACAATCCTTAAGCTTGTACTCAAGTGTTTCGATAGTTCTTTTGACTTTGCCATCCGGTTGAGGGTGAAAGGTCATACTAAGTTTAACTCTTGTACCAAGACCCCTTTGAAAGGACCTCTAAAAATTTGAAGTAAATTGATCCCCACTATCCGATATGATAAACAAAGGCACCCCATACATTCTCACCAAGTCATGAATGTACAACCTAGCATAAGCTTCAGCCCCACATGTGGTTTTAACCATTAGAAAGTGAGCCGATTTCGTAATTCTATCAACCACAACCCAAATGGAATCAAAACCCTTTCTAGTCTTTGGTAACCCAACCATAAAGTCCATATTAATTTCCTCCCACATCTATGTAGGAATCTCTATGTCTTGGGCTAGGCCGCTCAGCCTTTTATGCTCGACTTTGACTTGTTGACAAGTATGACAACCAGAAACAAATTTGACAATGTCCCTCTTCATACCTTCCCACAAATACACATACCTCAAATCTCTATACATTTTGGTAGAACGGGGGTGAATGGAATCGAAAGAACCATGAGCCTTATCAAGAATCCTTTCTCTCAAGCCATCAACACAAGGTATACTGAAAACCCCCCAAAAAGTGCCGAAAATGTGCTTCGAAATTGCCCAGAATCATAATTTCTATATATCTTAAAATCCGTTAGTTATTTTGAAAATTTGACTTCATATTCTTGTTCAGGGGGTCAAATTGAGTGCGAAAAGGATCTAACCCTAATTTTAGAGTAAACGATTCACAATTTCAAATTTCAAAGTGTCTAATTCTAGTGAGGAATCTGTGTTACAGGCACGACGCGCCTTAGAGCATTTTCTGTCAAGTTTTTCAAGTTTGGTCCAAGAATTTTGGGTCTTGGTCGTAAGCCTTCCCATGCGTGAAAATACCTATACTTAGCCTTATTTTACCGTAATATCATCCAAGACATTCCCAAATAATTTCCGAATCACTTAAACAATATTTAATCTCCAAATTTCAAGTCTCATAACTCATCTGGATTCTAAGGTTCTCATTCAAGCTTCAAGTCTCCATCTCCAATCTTCTTCAAGGATTCACCAAGAGCAAAGGTATATAGGTTTGTTTCATGGGTAACTTTCATCCATGATACCCAAGCTTCCTTTTACTCTAAATTGCATGATTTAAAGTTGATTTACTCACGGGTATTCGGTATTATGAAATTCACTGACACTATATTGGGGTTTATTAAATTGTGACTGTTTTACTATATTTTGGGCTATGAATCTAAGTTCCATTGCGAGACCGGATGAAGGATTTTGATATATATTGCTTGAGGGTGTTACAAAGTATCTATTGATGGTTTTACATTGGATTTTCTCACATGATAACACTCTTGAATCGCATGGTTTTACATTTGCACTGTACACCCACCAAGTGTTTGATAAAATGTCCGGTTATGGTTACTTGAGGAACTGAAGGCTCAATACATGTCTTATGAGTTGAATGACTGTATAGTAATGAAATGATAATGAAATGAATGTATATATATGGTACTTTTTTATATAGTTTTGTGAGTTGACCAAGCCTAGCTCGGGGATTATAGGCCCAGGTAACCATATCATGGGGTTGGTACCTTGGTTGCCTAGTACGGGGGTACTAGGCCCGTATAACCATATTGAGGGGTTGATACCTCATTAACCACATCGAAGGGTTTGTACCTTGGTCCCTAGTTTGGGAAGCAGGGGTAGGAGGCCCAGGTAACCATATTAAGGGGTTGGTACCTCATTAACCATCTTGAGGGGTTTGTACCTCATTCGCCTCTCCAAGAAGGTGGTAGGCCTTAGATATTCTTTATTAATGGTCACTTGCTATACATGTATTATGTTCTATATAAGAATGACTTTACTACAAACATCATTCATATATGCCATTTTACTATTATGTTATCTATTGAGTATTGTTATATATTTTGCATATGATGTCTATCTAGCATTGCATTGCATCTTACATATTTATTACATTCAAACGTACTAACGCATACTCTATGCCTACATGATGTCACTACGTAGGAATCTGAGCCCCGCTTGAGCATCTTCATTCACGTGGCTAGT
>JAPFFP010095995.1:0-20284 GCA_026153255.1 Solanum medicagineum | reverse complement strand
CTCATGAAAATTTTTCTCTCTCAAGTCATCAACACAAGGTACACACAATCTACCTTGGTACCTAAGGGCACCATCTCTCCCTTGGGAGAAAACCTCCACTTTGCCATCCCTCACCAAAGTCTTTAATTCTAACAAAGAGGGGACAAACCTCATTAACCAAGGAAGAATTTGAACCATCAACAACCACAGTACCACCATTATCCATCTCCTCCAACCTAACCCCCAATCTAGCCAACCAATGGACCTCCCTAGCCACCTCTTTACCACCACCATCAACATGATCTAGGCTACCCATAGACACCCTACTCAAAGCATAGGCCATAACATTAGCCTTCCCAGGATGATAATGCACATTCATGTCATAATTCTTAAGAAGTTCTAACCACCTTCTTCGCCTCAAGTTGAGATCTTCTTGTGTGAAGAAATATTGGAGAATCTTATTAGCAGTGAACACATCAACATGCAGCCCACACAAATAATGGCACCAAATCTTTAAAGAAAAAACCATGGTGGCTAACTCAAGATCATGAGTAGGATAATTCTTTTCATGCACTTTGAGTTGTCTAGAAGCATAGGTTATCACCTTACCATTTTATATTAGGACATAACCCAAACCAACCTTTGAAGCATCACAATACACCACAAACCCTTCTAGCCCTTCCGGTAGAGACAATATGGGAGCGGAGATAAGCTTGTCCATCAATATTTGGAAACTCTTTTCATACTCATCTGACCACTCAAATTTAGCCTTCTTTTGGGTCAATTTAGTCATAGTAAAAGCAATAGAGGAGAACCCATTCACAAACCTCTGGTAGTAACCCTCTAAGCCCAAGAAGCTCCAAATATCCGACGGGATCAACGATATTGGCCAATTCCTAATTACTTTCGTCTTTATAGGATCTACCTTGATACCATCCCCCGACACCACATGACCTAAGCAGGTAACCTATTTTAACCAAAATTCACACTTCTCATACTTAGCATACAACTTCTTTTCCCTCAATCTTTGTAGCACTACCCTCAAATGACTCTGATGCTCCTCCTCACTATGTGAATAGATCAAAATATAATCAATGAAGACCACAACAAGCAAATCAAGGTAGGGTTTAAAGACCCTATTCATATGATCCATGAAGATGGCCGGTGCATTTGTCAACCCAAAGGACATCACAACAAACTCATAATGCCCATACCTAGTCTGGAAGGCCGTCTTTGGAATATCACACTCCCTCACCTTCACATGATGGTACCCGGATCGAAGATCAATCTTAGAGAAGTGACTAGCCCCTTGCAATTGGTCAAGCAAATCATCAATCCTTGGAAGCAGATACTTATTCTATGGTGACCTTATTGAGTTGCCGATAGTCTATACACATTCTAAGCGACCCATCTTTCTTCTTCACAAACAACACCGGTGCACCCCAAGATAATTGGCTAGGCCTAATTAAACCATTCTCCAAAAAATCCCTCAATTGCTCCTTCAACTCCTCTAACTCCGCCGTGGCCATACGATAAAAGGGGATTGAAATGGGTTGAGTATCGGTAAGGAGGTCTGTACCAAAATCTATCCCCCATCGGGAAGAACACCGGGAAGGTCATTTAGAAAGACATCAAGGAACTCATTCACAATCGGGATCGACTCTTTAGGAAGGACTTTAGAATCCACATCCCTTACCCTCACAAGATGATAGAGAGACTCAACTTACGGGTTTTAATGCAAGAATGAACCTAACCTTGACCACCACATTATGACTGTCCCACTCAAGAACAAGTTCATTTGGAAATTGGAATTTGACCCTACGGGTTCTACAATCAACAGAGGCATTGTATGCAGGCAACCAATCTATCCTAAGTATAAGATCAAAATCCACCATTTCCAACTCAATAAGATCACAAGGCAATATCTTATGCAAAACGCAAATGGAACAATTTTTGTAAACCTTTCTAGCAACAATAGATGCACCAATAGGAGTAGACACCTCATAAGACTCGCAACAATTAGCGCTCAACATAGAACTTTTTGGCAACAAAAGGGGTAGAAAAAAGAAAGAGTGGCACCTGGATCAATCAACGCATACACATCAAAATGAAAGACTTTTAACATACTGGTGACGACATTGGGAACCTCCTCAACCCCTTGCCTCCCTTGGAGTGCATAGAACCAATTGTGCCTTGGGGAAACACCTTGTTGACCACCTCTGCCCAAAGGAACCATATTTTCACCCCAGCCTTGAGGACAAACATGCTTACCTTTGTTGCAATTTAGAAGGACAATCCATCACCTTATGTCCCATTTCCCCACAACCATAACAAGCACCGGCATTCCTCAAGCATCGGCCACCATGTGTCCTACAACAATTTGGACACATCTCATTAGGAACCACACAACCAATTCCTTAGGCCAGTGGGAAGTCATTGCAAAACCCCCTACTAAAAGCATGAGAAGACCTTTGGCCTTGATGGAACCGGACACTTTCAACTTTAGAACTTTCCCTCAAAATGGGCCCTCTTGGCCTTATTACCCCTCTTCTTTCTCAACTTTTCCTCCTCCATTTGTTCGGCATAGTCATTGAATGGGACAAATCCATGTCAGTAATCACCATAGCGGACTGCATTCCTCGATCACCAAATCGGATACACCCATCACGAACTTGTTTATTCTAGACCTTGGGTCAGCAACCAAGTAGGGAGCATATTTAAAGAGTTGACTGAACATGAGAGCATACTCCCTCACACTCATTGACCATTGTTTCAAGTTCATGAACTCTACCATCTTGGCCTCCCTAAGCTCAAGAGGAAAGAACCGATTAAGAAAGGCCGCCTTGAACTCCTCCCAAAGCACCACATTGTTGTTTCCCTTCTCCTCCTTTAATTGATTAAACCATATTTGTGCTACCCCTTTCAGTTGGTAAGCTTCCACTCCGCCTTCTCTTCCGATCTAACACCCATGATGACCAACACTTTGTAAACCTCATCAATGAACTCTTGTGGGTCCTCATCCACCTTTGACACATAGAATTCTTGTGGGTTCATCCTCATGAAGTCTCTCACCCAAGATCCTAGGGTAGGAGCATGAGGGGCTTGGGTCCCTTGATTGACTTGATTGGCCATGGCTTGAGCAAGCAAAGTGAGAACATCTTGGAGCTCACCATGAGCCGGTTGTTCCTCGGGAGCGCGGGCTCTCCTTCCTCTTATATTAGGCATGACCTAGCATCGCAATGAACAATTGTTAAGGGGAAAAATCTGATCCTTAACTTCTATAGCACGACATAGAGTAAGAAGAAGGAAAACATTTCCTAAAATGTCTTATAGCCTCTTACTCATACTTATGGTGCATAACACAATCATGAATAAGACTCTTATCGACCTGGTGTGTTGGATGCCGAGGATTATTACAAATCTAGTGCTCTGATACTAAGTTTGTCACGACCCAAGCTACGACCTAGATGTAACATGACGAGTGGGGAACCCGAAGAGACCCCAAACAAGCCTCTTGACATATCATACACATCCTTGGTTGTGAAAGAAATTAAACAACATAATTGAATAGAATAGGGGCATAGGGACTAAAAGAGAACTTTCATAACATCAACATCATAAATAAGAAAGTCAAGGCTAAAGCATAGATACATTACATGTCCTACAACACCTCTAAAACATAGATAGGAGCGGGGGCCAAGACAAGCTACCGGGCTCACCCTCATTGTCAGTATATACATAAAAGAAAAATATTCTTAATACATAGCATGAGATCATAGACAATGTCCCCAGAATGGAGGGCTCACCAACTAGCTTGAGAGAAGTCATACTAGCCATGTGGAGGAGGATGCTCAAGTGGGGCTCCGGTTCCTACATGGTGACATCATGTGGGCATAGAGTATGCACTAGTACATTTGAATGTACTAAGTATGTAAAATGCAATGTAATAAGAGGTAAGCAATGTAATTAAAATGTATAATATATGCAATGAATGAGCATATAATAATATGACATATATGGATGATGTTTGAAGTAAATCATGCTTGCATAGAACATAATACATGTGTGAGGAGAGACTACCAATATACAACTACCAAGGCCTACTACCCCCTTAGATAGGTGATTGAGGTACAAACCCCACAATGTGGTTATTGAGGTAGAAACCCCCCAATAGTGGTTGCACGGATTTCCCACCTTTCCAGCTAGGCGATCAAGGTGCAAACCCCTCGACATAGTCAAGGTACAAACCCGCCGACATGGTTGCACGAATCTCCCACCTTCTGAGCGATGCGATCAAGGTACAAAACCCTTGATGTAGTTATCAAGGTACAAACCCCTCGAAAACATGGTTACCCGGGCCTGCAACCTCCCAAGTGAGGCAATTTCCAATAATAGATAGGAAAATATCATATACACACATTCCTTTCATCGTCATATAGTCATTCAACTCATACGACATGCACTGGACCTTCAATTCTTCAAGAAGTCATAACTCGACATTTTATCAAACACTTGGCGGGTGTGTAGTGCTAGTATAAGATCATGCAATTCAAGAGTGAAAACATGCAAAAAGTTCAATGTAAAATCGCCCATCAGTTCTTGGTAACATCCTCAAGCAATGTTCGTCAAAATCCTTCATCAAATCACATAATGGATCTTAGATTTATAGCTCAAAACATGCTTAAATAGTCATAAGTTTATGAAACCCCAACTTAGTTTTATTGACAAATTCATAATATGCAATACCCATAAGTAAATCAACTTAGAATCATGCAGTTTGGGTAAAAAAGAAGCTTGGGCTTCATGGGTAAAAGGAACCCATGAATGAAATCCATATACCTTAGATCTTGAGTTCCTTATAACTGAGTTGGGGAAGAATGAAAGTTTGGAAATGTGTCTTGGAATCCAAAACTTGTTCTTGAGTTTCCTTGAATTCTTATTGTGGTTTGGTGGAGGCTCTTGGGAGAATTTGAGAGTGTATTTGAGATGAGAGTAATGAGTTTGATCCTTTGGAATAAGGTTTAGTTCTTTTGGGAAGGTTAAAATAGCATTAGAAGTCTAAAAAGGTCATTAGAGTAATTAAAATTTACAAAAACTCCAGTAGTGAATGGATAGAAATATTGGCGAAGTGTCACCTCACTAGAGGTTTGACTGGTCGTGTGGCACTCCACAGGTCGTGTGGAGTGCCCGTGTTAAGAGACTTAGAAAAAAATGGAAGTTGGGAACACTTAGAAAATTGAGGTCTCGTCACTTTGACAAAGTTGGGAACACTTAGAAAATTAAAGTCTCGTCACTTTGACGCACCATTTCACGGGCCATGTTATGCTTGATGGTCCATTTAGTGGTCTGTTGCACCACACTGAGGCACAAAAATATTGCCAAGCTACCTCACGTCCAGGTGCAATGGGCCATCAGACCCCACACGACCCATCAAGGGTGCCTGTGGCAGCACCCTTAACCAAATTTTCCCCAAGTCCAACAAGCTTCCCTTGACACACCTTGTGACCATCCACACGGTCAGTGGCAAGCCACACGGTCCATGCCACTGGCCGTGTCACCTTCCTTAGTTCTATAAATGGCCCTTTCTAGTCCTAGCTGACCCAAACTGCCCGTCAAAGGCCACACTGGTTGTTTAAGTGTCCTTTTGACACCACTGTATGAACCATCACCCAAAACTCAACTCTTAGGGGAGTCTTGAACTCGTCTAGGTACTAAAAGTCTTCCATGAACCTAATACCAATAACCAAATCAGGCTTGAAACATGGATACATAAGAGCATGGTGTTACGGGGTGTCACATTTATCATATGATTAGTTGTGCTATTATGGTAGTATTATTATTGTTGTTTTATTTATTTGCTACTTTAATTTTTTCTTCTTGTAGAAGATAACTCTTCATTTTAGCAATTATTCTATATATTATTTTTCTTGTTTTACTTGGGGTGGATACATTTGAGCTAAGGGACTATTGAAAATAACCTCTCTATCTTCATGATATAGTAGTAAGGTTTGCGTACACTCTACCGTCCCCAAGCCCTACTTTATGAGATTTCACTAGTTTGTTATTGTAGGAGAGGGAGCAAGATGAGAAGTTCATTAAACAAGTCAATTATGTTTTGGTAGAAGAGAATTAAATATGTTTAGATAAAATGTTATGCAATGATCTTGATGTCTTCGAAGGTAAAAACAAGAACACCATAAATTAAGAGTTTTGTTGTAATATTTTAAGTTAAGGAGGAACTATAAAATAAAGTGTTGCTAATTATATGCTTCACAAAACAAGTAAGGGAATAGTTAGTCTTGAAGTAATTATTGAATCCGTGATTAGAATGGGTGCTATGAAGTAGGTTACAATTTACTTTGAGTTCTATTTTGAAAAGGTGATAAGATATGTTTTATCTGATTTTATAAAGACTTTAACTGCAGTGAATTCCTTCGTCGACTTTTTATATTGAGACAATTTAAAAGTTCATTAAAAGACAAAAAAGAGAAATGAAAAATCAAATAGGAAACAAAAACAAATTCTAAAACAATAGCCGAAGTGACACAAGAATCTTATGAAAGCTCCAGCAGTTACAACATCAGAGATGCCGATGGAGATAAGGGAGAGCCTACAACCACCATGATGAAACCTATGAGTATAGCAACAAAGTCTAACTTCTAGCCTTTAGAATTTGATGCTTTTTCATCATTTGAGTTAACTCTCTCAGCTGAAGTTTCCTTACTTAGATCTATCCTTTGATGAGTTGAATCTCATAAACGAGACTAATACCACCATCAAAATTGAAATTCTTAAAAGGTTAACAAACCGTTGTTTTTGTCAGGAGGTGTTGCAAAGAAATCTGGCTCTATGTCCATCAAGAGCTAAGGACTCATCCTCTTGTTAATCAGATAAGTATCACTCTCTTCCTCTGTTGTGATATCACATATCCTTGCTTGAGCTGTTGATGATGTAAATTTGTAGGGGTTGTTGCTAGCAAAGTGATATTTTATATCTATGCTTCCATCTGGACAATCATTAAGAACTCATTATAGAGAGAAATAGTTATTAAGAACTCATTAACTTTCTTCTTTTATTCTCCTTGGTTGAATGAATCTCAAAGAGATTAATATGAACTCCTTAGTTTGTTATTATTGTACACCTTAATCTCTCACCAAGTGGCATAGTGACTAGACTATAAGAATGCATTTTATGTTGTACATTTAACAATGTGCTTGGGATTTAGAAGCTATAACACTAGTAGATGGTCCAAAGGATATTAATCCGAATAGGTACATTCACTGCAGGGATATGTGATTTAGTTATCCATTTCAAATCGGTAAATGCATTTGGCATTTGATTTGCTAACGTTTGTAAGTGGATGATCTTATGGACCTCCTGCTCACGTTTAAGGGTACATGGATCAAAATGAGATAGTGATGTAACCTTTTACGCAATTTCCCTTTTGGGTTCCATCTCTCCCCCTAGTTGCGAGAAAGTTATTTCATCAAATTGACAATATAAAAATTGAGCAGTGAATAAGTCTTTGGTTAACGGTTCAAGGTAGCGAGCCGATGGAAGGTGAATCAAACGCAACATATATTCCTAACCTTCATTGAGGGTTCATCTTAGTACGTATACCAAACAACTAAAGACTCGTAGATGAGCGATATTAGGTCGTGACCAAATACTAATTGTAATGGAGAGTATTTATTATAATTAGTCGGTCTGAGATGAACTAGTCTGCTACATGTAACATAGTGTGACCCCAAACAGTAGCGGGTAACTTCGTCTTCATAAGAAGTGGTCTTGCAGCCAATTGTTGGCGCTTAAAAAATGACACTGCAAAGCCATTTCGAGTATGAACATGAGCAATGAGATGTTAAATTATTATCCCAATTGATAGGCAATAGTCATCAAAAGCTTGAGATGTAAATTCTCCCATCCAATGGTTCAATGCTTTTATTTTTATTTGAGGACTCAACAACATATCCAACACTACTCTTAACCTTCTACAAGAGATGACAAGAGTTAGTACACTTTTTATTCACTAAGGGAATTCAAAGTATTTTGAACAAGAACAAGTTAAAGAATTCAATATATACATAAAAAAAGGAGCAATCTATAGTTGTCAAATGACTCCCTTTGAACAATGATACATTGGTCCAATCATAGTGGCTTATTGTCTACCATCCAGACGAATTAGTCGGACGAGAATGAGCATGATCTACATATATATATGTATAGGATTATTTTCTACCCTATACATGTGTACTACGAACTTATTATTATTTGGAGAGTCAATGAGGGAGATTGCAGTATTTGGTGGGATAATTGGACCTAAAAAGGAGCCTTGGCTACTATGTTCTTTAATAATAATAATAACAATAATAATAATAACAACAACAACAACAACAACAACAACAACAACAACAATAATAATAATAATAATAATAATAATAATAATAATAATAATAATAATAATAATAATAATAATAATAATAATAATAACAATAACAACAACAACGACGACGACGACGACGACGACAACAACAACAACAACAACAACAACAACAATAACAATAATAATAACAACAATAACAACAACAATAATAACAACAATAATAACAATAATAACAACAATAATAACAATAATAATAACAACAATAATAACAACAATAATAACAACAATAATAACAATAATAACAACAATAGTAACAACAACAACAATAATAATAATAACAACAACAATAACAACAACAACAAAAACAGCAACAACAACAACAATAACAATAATAATAACAATAATAATAATAATAATAGTAATAATAATAATAATAATAATAATAATAATAATAATAATAATAGTGTATCTATATTATTACTAGTTTAAGGGTAGTGCATTGCACGTGTACGTCACATCAATATAAAAATTACATTTATAATGTAGGAGACTTTACCTCTAGTGACCACGAAGATATATACATCATCTCATCAACCTTGGGCTTCATGAGACTTATGAAACGCATTGGAAATAATGTAACCAAAACTCAACAAAATTCAAGATCGAGAAACACAAGTACAAAAAATAAACTATTCAAGATTTTGAAAATGTTAATAAATAAATAATATATCAAAATATCTAAAAAAAAAAAGAGTGCAAACTAAAAAATTACCTAACAAAAACATACCTAGTGGAATCTCAGAAGTAGGGTCTGGGGAGGTAGAATGTACGCAAAACTTACCACTACCTCATAGAAGTAGAGAGACTATTTCCTGGGAACCAAAAAATAATTCACTCAACAAAATAATATAAGGGATAGAATTAAACTTACTGCTTATCACATGCAAGCAAATTTAACCAAATGTGATCGACTCTTTCTTTCAATACTCGAGTACTAGCACTACTTGTACCAGGACCTCCTGCTACCTCAGCATTAGCTCCAACTTTTGCCACATTAATATTTTTTCCACCATCACCACCACCGCCAGCAGGAGCAGGAGCAGGATTCTTTGTTTCTTTTTTCTTTCTTACATATTGTCTTTTTCTCTCTTTTCTTTTGTCAGTATTATTACATTTACTAATGGATGTTCTTCTATAGCTTGAAAACCAACTGATTTTTGAACGACATTTTGTTTGCTAACTTTGTGTTCCTTAATTTTGGGGAAGTCATACTCCTAGTCACTTTGTTCATCATCAACATCCACGTCCTCATGTTCTTCATGATCATCAAGATTGATTAGTGGAGTCCTGATGAACTTTGGAACAAGCTCTTTGGCCTTGTATAATTTATTGGAATTGTCCAAAGTGAGAGTCAATTGAGATCCTTAATTTGTTCGTGTTCAAAATACTTTGAATCCCTTTCGTGAAACCTTTTGTCACCAATTTGTTCAATGATTTTCATAAGTCATTCAACCCATCTAATGGTTTAATACTTTTGTTTTTCTTTGAGGACTCAACAACACATCCAGACTACTCTTAACCTTAAACAAGAGTTAGTACACTTTTTATTCACTAAGGGAATTCAAAGTATTTTGAACATGAGAAAGTTAAGGAATTCAATATATATATAAAAAAGGACTAATCTATAGTTGTCAATTGACTCTCACTTTGGACATTTCCAACAAATCTTCTAAAGGCAAAGAGCCTGTTCAAAAGTACAACATGACTCCATTAATTAATTTTGATGATCCTGAAGATCACAAGGATGTGACAACGATGATAAAGAAGATGATGAGGAGTATGTTACTTCCCCAAAATTTAAGGATCACAAACTTAGCAAATAAAATATTGTTAAAAAATTAGTTGTTGTTCAAGCTATAAAAGCACCACAAATTAGTATTAGTAATAATACTGATAATTTGACAATAAATCAGAATTCTCGTGGAAGAAAAGGGATAAAAGGACGAGGTGGAAAAAAGAAAAAAGAAACAAACAATCCTCCTCCTGCTCTTGCTCCTGTTGATAGTGATTATTATGGTGGAACAATTATTAATATTGCACAAGTTAGAGTTAATACTGAGGCAACAAGAGGTACAAGCTGTGGTAGTTCTAGAGTTCTGAATGATAGAGTCCATCCCATTTAGTTCAATTTGGTTGCATATGATAAACAGTGTGTTTTAATTTATACCTTTCAATTTTTTGGGGTTTACCCAACAAAAAAATATAAGAGATAGAATTAAAGTCACTGCTTATCATATGCAAGCAAATTTAACTAAATGAGATGGACTCTTTCATTCAGTTATGCGTACTACCACTACTTTTACCTCTTGCTACCTCAGTAGTAATTGAAATGCCCGTCATGTGCTTCAGAATACTCCATAATTGTAATTTTCATATATCTCAAAATTCATTCATGATTTCAAAAATTTAACTTCATATTCTCGATCAGGGGGCAAAATTGAGTGGAAAACGGGTATATAACACATATTTTAGAAGACCCGTAGTGAAAAATATTTTTTGCTAATTTTATAATTTCCAGTGGCTGTGCGCACCCAGGGTGCGACGTGCCTAGGGTGCGCCACTGTGTAATATTATGTCTGCGTCTGGATCGCATCGCGTCAGGGGTGCGAACTAGTGCAAGATTCTTGGTTTTCTTATTTCACCCAAGGGTATCGGGGTCATAGCCCCATGTCCACTTAAATGTGAAATCACCTATACTTAGCCATTTTTCAACTCTATAATTCACCCAAATCCTCTCTAAAACCTCTCTAAGATTCTATCAAATTCTCTCATTCAAATCTAAGGATTTTAAGCTTAATTTTGGGACTCAAGGACTCATTTCAAGCTCTAAGTCTACTTCAAGTTTACTTCAAGGAATTTAAGGTTTAAGGTATGTGAGTCTTCATTCATGGATCCTTCCACCCATGGAGCCCAACCTTCTCTTTTTATGAAAATGGCATGAGTTCAAGTTGTATTACCTATGGGTATATCTTATTATGAATTATGAATATAAATTATGTTGAGGTTTTATCAAGTATTGATTGATTATGCACGAATATCTATTTCAAGCTTATTTCATCAATTGATTGTCTATTGAGACTATGCATATTTTGCGCTGTGAAACTATGAATTATCATGAGCTTTTGTGATGGAATTCAAGGTACCCTACATGAGGGTTTTACTATATGTTGGTGGGTTGAATTTCATTGAGTTTATTCATCTTATTTCACTCATGAATTGTATGATTTTGAACAAGTATCATGAACACACCATGTGTGTGTTAAAATGACATGATAAGAATTCTCAAGTTATTGATTATCTATTACATGATTTACAAGTCAAGTGACTATATGATGATTAAGGGCTTCAAGCAGGTATTGAATTCATGAAAAGTATCTATGATGTTGCAAGTATAAAGTTTAGCCTTATTTCAAGATTTTTTCTCTTGTGAGCCATTCATGTTAAAGCAAGGGTTCATATATGATTCTAATCTACTCTCATGTTCAAGTTAGGCTCACCAGTAGAGGTCAAGCATGTTTAAGCGCTACTCTTGTCTTGTTATCATGTCTCTTATAAGTTATTAAAGTTATGATCATTTCAAGTATTCCGTGGGATTTGACTTAGCACCAATTAAGGCTTAAGATGGGGGCTCGACCCAAGTGGTCCTTATATAAAGTCTTTAGTCTCTAAACTATGTGCCACCATAGGATTATGATTATTTCCTTGCTATACTAGTGGATCCATCTAGTTATACCATACCTTGGCGAGGGGGTGACATGCCTTAGATTATTAACTGTATGGTTTACTATGGTAAGTAAACCTCACCTTGTCAAGGGGGTGACATGCCTAGATCACCTTGTTGAGGTGGTGACATGCATTGATCACCTTACCAAGGGGGTGACATGCCTTGGATTCCAAGTAGTAGCTCGCTTAGTCT
The DNA here is from genome assembly GCA_026153255.1 of Solanum medicagineum. Classification (NCBI taxonomy): domain Eukaryota; kingdom Viridiplantae; phylum Streptophyta; class Magnoliopsida; order Solanales; family Solanaceae; genus Solanum; species Solanum medicagineum. Next base: position 7,946 of record JAPFFP010095995.1, on the reverse strand, counting down.
ATGCCAGTGAATGTCTCTTCTGACACATGTATTATATATAATGCAAGTTGAATGTTTTACAAGCATGTTCTACGACAAGTATTGATTATGCATGCCATGTTGAGATTATAAATCTATTTCTTATGATTATGCATTTTGAATTTATATTGGCTTGTGTCTTTATTGCGTTGCACCCTGCATACTTAGTAATATTAAAACGTACTAACGCATACTCTATGCCTACATGATATCACCATGTAGGAACCGGAGCTCCTTTTGACCATCCTCTTCCACGTGGCTTGTTCGGTTCCTGGAGAAAGCTTTGGTGAGTACTCAATTTAGAGGACAATATCTACTTATTTTATGTTATGTTGAGACTCTTTTTATGTTGAATACTTATTATTATAAGGGTGAGCTTGGGAAGTGTCTTGGCCTCCGCTCCATTCCAAGTTAGAGGTGTTGTTGGATACTATGATGTATTTATGCTATGAGGTTGACACTTTTATTCTTTTGTGATTATCAAAGACTTCCCTTAGTCCCGCTTCCCTTTTTAATCATATCACTTGCTGATGTTTATTTTCTTCCTTGGCCAAAGATGTGTGCATAATATGCTAAGAGGCTTATTTGGGGTCCTTTCGGGTTCCCATTCACCTTGTAACGTCCAGGCCTTAGGCTTGGGTCTGAAAAACTTGGTATTAGAGCACTACGTTGCTAATAATCCTCAGAAATCTAACACATCATATTGATTAGAGTCTTAGTCATGGTTGTGAAGTGCACCACAACTATGAATGGGAGGCAATGAGGCGTGTTAGGAAACGTTTCACTTTTTCATGATCTATGTCGTGCGGTAGAGCTAAGTCCCCTAAGGCTTATTACTGATCGCTAACCATTACGTTTCAGAATATGTGTCAAGCTATTCAGAATGGTGGACAGGATGGTAACCATCTCTCAGTTGAGGGTCAACTTCCTAACGATGGCATGTCAAATGTGGAGGTTCGTAATACTCTATGGCTCATGGCCAAGGTTGTAACTGCTTAACTCAATCTACAGGTGGATACCCTCAAGACTTCAAGGAATAAGAGGAGGGAGAGGAAGGCTAAGAGGGCTCTAGTTGATGGTGCCTCATCTTCTACTAGTCTACCAGTTCTCAAGTACAAGAAGTAAATGATCCCTTTTGCCACTTGTCAAGGGTGTGGCAAGATGCATGAAGAAAGGTGTTTGGTGGGCACCGAAGGTTGTTTCATATATGGCGGTGTTGGCCATAATATGATAGATTGCCCAGTGGCCTTAAGGAAAGGGAGGAGAAGGGCTCAATTTAAAAATAGGCTTCCATATGCTAAGCCTAGTGGCAAGGGTGGGGCGACCCATCCTAGGTGCCCAAAATGTGGGAAATATCATAGTGGCACATGTTGGAGGAACACGAGTGCATGCTTTTGGTATGGCAAGATGGGCCACAAGGTTATAGAATGTCCATATGCTCAAAGGAAGGGCAAAGGTGTTGGTGTTCAAGCTTTTCCTACGTGCAACAAGTGTAGAAGGTACTATTTGGGAGATTGTTTGGCCGGTTGGAGTGCATATTTCGAGTGTGGCACAAAGGATCATAAGTTGTGACACTATACATAGAATATAAGAAATTTTGAGGATGATCATCGATGATCTAAACCATACCACTCTAGGGGTCAATAGACTTGGCTTGGAGCTTCACCGGTATGCTAAAGGTTTTTGATTATGATGTATATGTATTGATAAATTCGGGTGTTACTCTTTCTTTCATTACTCCTTTTGTTTCCAAACAGCTTCACGTGCATCCTAGATTGTTATGTGAACCATATGAAGTGTCTACCCCCGTGGTGAGTCCATTCTTGCTAAAAGAGTTTATAGAAATTGTCATGTATTCATATTGCATAAGGACTTGCCTTTAGATTTTGTTGAATTAAATATGTTGGATTTTGATATCATTCTTGGGATGGATTGGCTACATACATATTATGCTTCCATTGATTGTAGAACCCATAAGGTTAAATTCCAATTCCCTAATGAACCTATCCTTAAGTGGGAAAGTTATGATGTGGTGGTCAAGGGTAGATTCATTTCTTGTTTTAAAGCCTATTAATTTGATTTTTTCTAATGGTTGCCTTTATCATCTTGTGAGGGTTAGGGGCGTCGAGTCCAAAGTCCTTCCTATTGAGTTGGTTCCAATAGTCAATCAGTTTCTTGATGTCTTTCTCGATGAGCTTCCCAGTGTTCCTCCCGAAAGGGAAATAGACTTTGGTATAGACCTCCTTCCCAGTGCACAATCCATTTCCATTCCCCTTTATCATATGGCCCTAACGGAATTGAAGGAATTGAAGGATTAATTGAGGGATTTATTAGGAAAGGGTTTCATAAGGCCTAGCAAGTCACATTGGGGTGCACCAGTGTTGTTTGAAAAGAAGAGAAATGGTTCCCTTACAATGTGCATTTCTTACCGGTAACTTAATAGGGTTATCATAAAGAACAAGTACCCTCTAACAAGTATTGATGACCTTTTTTGATCAATTATAAGGGTCTAGTTACTTTTCTAAGATTGAACTTCGGTCTAGATACCACCAAGTGAAGGTGAGGGAGTGTGATATTCTGAAGATGGCTTTTCGGACTAGGTATGGGCACTTTGAATTTGTGGTAATGTGTTTTGGGTTGACTAACACACTAGCTATATTTATGGATCTCATGAATAGGGTTTTCAAACCCCGCCTTTTCGTATATGTTTCTGGTTGTCTTTATTGATGATATATTGATTTATTCTCGGAGTGAGGAAGAGAATGTGAATCACTTGAGGGTGGTGTTGCAAATCTTGAGGGATGAGAGGTTGTTTGCTAAATATGAAAAATATGAGTTTCGGTTGAAAGAGGTTGCTTTTCCAGGACAAGTGGTGTCAGGTGATGACATTAAGGTGGATCCTAAGAAGATGGAGGTGAAAAGAAATTGGCCTAGACCCTTGTCTCTGTCGATATTAGGAGTTTCTTGGGTTTGACGGGTTACTACCGGAGATTTGTGAATGGGTTCTCTTCTATTACTTCCCCTATGACAAAGTTAACCCAAAAGAAGGAAAAATTCATGTGGACCAATGATTGAGAAAAGAGTTTTCCAACTTTGAAAGATAAGCTTGTCTTCGATACTATCTTGTCTCTACCGAAAGGGTTGGAAGGGTTTGTGGTTTATAGTGATGCCTCAAGAATTGGTTTGGGGTGTTGTTTGATGCAAAATGGCAAGGTAATAGCATATGCCTCTAGGCAACTTAAGGTACATGAGCGGAATTATCGCACCATGATCTTGAATTGGCAGTTGTGGTGTTTGCTTTGAAAATTTGGTGTCACTATTTGTATGGAGTTCATGTTGATGTGTTTACTTACTACAAGAGTCTCCAATATGTGTTAACACCAAAAGACCTTAACTTGAGATAAAGAAGGTGGGTAGAACTCCTTAAAGATTATGACATGAGTGTACATTACCATCTCGGCAAAGCTAATGTTGTGGCCGATGCTCTAAGTAGAGTGTCCATGGGTAGCCTAGCTCATATTGATGATGATTGTAAGGAGGTGGCTAGGGAAGTTCACCCGTTGGATAGGTTGGGGGTTAGGTTGGATGAAGTTGAAAATGGTGGTGTGTTAGTTGTTGATGGTTCTAAATCTTCTTTGATTGAGGAGGTAAAGTCAAAATAAGATCTTGATCCCACCTTGCTAGAGTTGAAAGCCTTGGTGAAGGATGGTAAATTAGAGGTTTTCTGCCTAGGGGGAGATGGTTCCCTTAGGTACCAAGATAGGTTGTGTGTGCCTAATGTTGATGACTTGAGAGAGTTAATTTTGAATGAGGCCCATAATTCATCTTACTCTTTTCACCCCGGTTCCATAAAGATGTATAAAGACTTGAAGGAGGTGTATTGGTGGGCTGGTATGAAGAGGTATATTGCTAAGTTTATATCCGGATGTCACAATTATCAACAAGTGAAAGCTGAACATCAAAGGTCAGGTGTCCTAGCCCAAGACATAGAGATTCCTACTTGGAAGTGGAAAGAGATCAACATGGATTTTTTGGTTGGGTTGCCTAAGACTAGGAGACACTTTGACTTTATTTGGGTTGTTGTAGATAGAATGACGAAGTTGGCTCATCTTTCACGAGTCAAAACCACTTATGGTGCCAAAGATTATGCCAAGTTATATATTCATGAGTTGGTTAGATTGCATGGGGTGCCCTTGTCTATCATTTCGTATCGTGGTGCCCAATTCACTTCTCATTTTTGGAGGTCCTTCCAAAAAGGTCTTGGTACCAAGGTTAAGCTTTGCACGAATTTTCATCCTCAAAGGGATGGCCAAGCCAAAAGGGATTCCTAAACTCTTGAGGATATTCTTAGAACTTGTATATTGGAGCTTAAGGGTAGAAGGGATGAACATCTCCCACTTATTGAGTTTGATTACAACAATAGCTACCACTCAAGCATTGGCATGGCTCCCTTGGAAGCTTTGTATGGTAGGCATTGTAGATCTTTGATTGGGTGGTATGACTTGGGGGAGATAGCATTGCTAGTTCTGGATTTGGTTATGGAAGCCTTGGAGAAGGTGGGGTTGATAAGGGAGAGACTAAAAACTACCCAAAGTAGAAAAAAGTTCCACTCTGATGTGAGAAGAAAAGATCTTGAGTTTAAGGTTGGTGATTGGGTTTAGTTGAATGTTTCACCCATGAAGGGTGTGGTCCACTTTGGCAAGAAAGGGAAATTGAGCCCAAGGTTTGTGGGTGCCTATAGAGTTTTGAGCAGAGTTGGTAAGGTGGCGTATTAGTTGGAGTTGCCTATGGAGATGAATATGGTTCATCCGGTCTGCCATGTGTCTATGTTGAGGAAGTATGGTGGCCCAAGTGCTATAGTGCCCTTAGAGGTTGTGGGTATTATAGAAGGCAATTTGACGTATGAGGAGGTCCAGGTGGAGAATTTGGATAGACAAGTGAAGAGTTTGAGAAACAAAGATGTAGCTTCCATCAAGGTCCTTTGGAGGAATCAACAAGTTGAAATTGCCGCATGGGAAGCTGAAGCGAACATGAAAAAACGATACCTATATCTCTCCCACTCTACTCAAGCCAAAGGTAATATTGTAAGTCCCCTATATTATTTTAAGTCTTAAGTTTCATCCCTCATGTCATTTTGCATGCATTCATGTTTATGGTAATACGTTTATGGTGGTTTTTGACATTCATGTTGAGATTTTTTAAAATGATGTTTAAATGCATTTGTTGCATTCACGTTGGGCTGAAATCTTTACAATTACTTCTCTTATGCATTTTTCATTGACATTCGGGGATGAATTCTCCCAAGGGGGAGATATTGAAACGCCATTCATGTGCTTCGGAATGCCCCATAATTGTAATTTCTATATATCTCAAAATTTATGCGTGATTTCGAAAGTCTGACTTCATATTCTCGATCAGGGGAAACCTTGAATGGGAAATGGGTATTACTCGGATATTAAAAGACCTGTAGTGAAAAATAATATTCGCTAATTTTATGATTTCCAGTTTCTATCTGTGCCCATGGCACGATGCGCCTGGGGCGCGCCATGGTGTAATTCCAAGTCAGTGTCTGGTCTGCGTCACGCCAAGGGTGCGGACCAGTGCAATATTTTTCTTGGTTTTCTTATTTCACCCAAGGGCATTGGGTCCATTGCCCCATGCCCACTTAAACGTGAAATCACCCATACTTAGCCATTTTTCAACTCTATAATTCACCAAAAAACCACTCTAAAAGCTCTCCAAGATTCTATCGATTCTCTCATTCAAATCTAAGGATTCAAGCTTATTTTTGGGACTGAAGGACTCATTAGTTCAAGTTGTATTACCTATGTATCTCTTATTATGAATTATGAACATAAATTATGTTGGGGTTTTATCAAGTATTGATTGATTATGCATGAATGTGTATTTCAAACTTATTCCATGAGTTGATTATGTCTATTGAGACTATGCATGTTTTGATCTATGAAACTATGAATTACCATGAGCTTTTGTGATGGATTTCAAGGTACCTACATGATGGTTTTACTACATGTTGGTGGTTTGAATTGCATAGAGTTTATTCATCTTATTTCACTCTTGAATTGCATGATTTTGAACAAGTATCATGAACCCACCATGCGTTTGATAAAATGACATGACAAGAATTCTCAAGTTATTGATGATCTATTACATGATTTATAAGTCAAGTGACTATATGATGATCAAGGGCTTCAAGCATGTGTTTGTCATACCCCAAAGTCCCGTTAGGGTGGACTGGCACTCCTTGCCGATAAGGCTCAGGAGAACCAACCTATATCTATGCGCTTTGTATACATATTATATGGAATTTCTATGTTTGGCATGCTTCTAAGAAGATAAAAGGTAATAACAAGCTAAAAGGAGATGCGTATAGCTAGGCTGTTGGGGCCACGGTGTCTAAAGTATGAGACATGACTACACTTTGATTTACGTAGTCTACAAAGCCTCTAGTCCAGAGAAAATATTCGCAAATGATCGGGATAGGCCCCGTCTGAATTAACTATGTAATGCAAACATATGAGCTCTAAACACACACAAAGCTCTGAAGCAACCTGGAGCTTGGTAACAACAGCTGAATGTCCTGTACTCTACTGGGGAGATCTACTAGCACCTGCACCTACAACATGAAATGTAGGTCCCCCGTAAGAGACGTCAGTACGAGATAATGTACTGAGTATGTAAGGCATAAAATACTGCATATGAGGTAACAACTTCAAATAAAACTATGCACTGGTGTGGAATAAGAGACCTCCTTTAGATATACTTTGGGATCGTATACTTTATGTTCTTTATATTACTTTACCTTTACTATATAATCTGTGCACATCATATACTGTAAGTGACTAATTGATCAGTGGTAAACTATATCGGGATCGTCCCTGGCTAGGTTCTTCCTTAACCCCTAGGGCTACAACCCGTGATAGGATCATCCCTGGCTAGGTGATGCTTCCACCCCTCGGGCTACCACCCATCAAACTATATACTTTATCTTTCACTTACCTTTGAGATTACTCTTTTGATGGTCATAACATTGGAGCTATAAGGCTGTATATGCAGCATGTGACATGTAAATAATCATACAATACACTATGGAAATGAAGAGAGTATGTTACATAAACAATGAAATGCGTATGAATTGAAGCAACTCATGAACATTATTTAGCAACAAGAACTCATGTACTTAGTATTCATATATGTATGTATATTTGGAGGTAACTATATATAAGAACATATGAACATGTGAAAGAGTGGAGATATGGCTGGTTGTCATGTTGGAGTAGCTAAATACCTTTACTTACCGAGGGATCTATGTTTCATGCCAAATGATACGGAATCAAGTAACCTTACATACCTCATTGTATGACCTCGTTACTACCTTGGAGTGATTGTGGTTTCCCTCAAATATTCAGCTATAGTATATTAAGCAATAAGACTAGTATTAGCAGCAACACAACACTTCTAGGCAGTCCAATACCATAAAAACTATCATCGGGGCAGCAAACATTTATTTAGCGACGCGAAGACATTTCTTCACTATTTTCCCTTATAATCGTACTTTCTAGCAACCGTTCTTATGTACATCTCATGTACATCTTATTTTAGATCCTTAATAGTCCTAAAACATCCCACAAAGGACAACACATAACAATTCTTCACAACACACAAACAAGCTGTATAACGTTACATCCTTTCACCACACTTCGACGTCAACAATCCCAAACTTCTTTTAACTTTACCAAAATTGTATCCAAAGTTTTGTTTACACATATAATCAGTCTTAAACTAGTCCAAAAATAGTCCCAAAATAGGTGAAAGTCGTGGGACAACATTTTACAATTTTCAGCTCCCAAGTTTCTTTTAAGAGTGAAATTACGACGTTGTACAACAACTCATCTTTGTGGACTATA